>NW_024121199.1:3466013-3677469 GCF_016745375.1 Pimephales promelas | reverse complement strand
TATGTTTACGTTTCAAAAACAGCCAGAATTGTTGTAAAATTCATAAAAAAAATAATAATCTGAGTCATACGTAGTGCTATACTGCCCTCTTGGTTCAATATCAGGTAGGCCTATTGTGTATATTCCCACCGGTTAATCAACGTGTGACTCCGCTGGGACTTGGGAGCTTTTAAATCGCTTACTTAAAACCGAAAGTCGAAATACGGATGTCCGCACAAGACATTAATGGTGTGGAGTAGAGCGAGCATTTTAAATAAATTCCTATTAAGTAGGATTGAACTAAACAGAATGAATGTTCACTCTGTTCTGCTGGTTCCTCGCTGGTGGATCATATGATTACTTTGTCATAATCTATGACAAAAATGCTATTATAAAACCATATTAATAATAGATAATACACATTGCTCTTATTTTTGAAAAATACATTCATGAAAAACAAGATAACAAAAATCATAAAAAAATATAGCCATGGCTGCTATAAATGTTTGAAATGCATAGGACAGATGTTTAATGACGCAGCAACATATAATTGAAAGGCAATTAATAATCTGTCATTACATCACTGCATTATGATATTACGGCTCCAATACGGTGCAGCACAAAGCACTTATGTGCATCCCGAGCGGAGAATGATGTGCTTGAAGCCACATGAAGTTACAGCGCAGTGAGTCCGTATTGAAAAGTTCAAAGCACAAAGGAAATACATATTTATGAACAGTGTATTATACATTATCTATCTATGCAATAGTTTATTGAGCCTTTTCTTTTAAAGGTTTTAAATTTCAGTTACTGTGTGCGTGAAGAACAATTATAGTGCTCTGACTCTAGTGTTGTGATCTAACCGACAGCGTCCGACACCCGGTAGAAAGTAACACGGTTAAGTTACAGCAATAAAGTTTCTAGACCTTTATCTTAAAGATCCAGTATAATAGGATTAACATTCAATCATCTTGAAGATCGTTTCATCATTGACTGTAACCGAATGTGACGTGCTGTTTGAATGCTGAATGGTGAATGACTGACAGGCGCAGAGGGAAAAGTTTGTGTTCTTGAATTTAATGACTTAAATATTAATTTCTATATCACATAATAGCTTCAGAACACTAATAATACAGTACACAAAAACTTTATGGTACTTTAGAAAGTTTGTGTGCCTTTGTGCCTAACATAGAATAGTATATATGCACAATATAGAATTTGAATCAGCCTCGTCAAAGATGGCAGTGTCAGAGCCGATACCGATCCTGAGAATCTAATCGGCGCACTTCTTTTCAACAGTCAAATTGAAATTGAAATTGAAATTGCTTGAAACTCAACAGATACATCACATTTATTAGCCAGTAGACATGTGCAAAGTTTCAGAAACGGGCATAGTGCAAGGACTAAATAGCGCCACCTTTTGACAAAAGTGGGGTTGTTAGTTTTATCTACAGTTACAAAAATCGCTATATACATTGTACTCCTCAAGCCGGACAACTTTCTAATACATAGTCATTAGCTCGGACCAAGAGGAAGTCAGATATTTTGGTTTGAATATGGTGAGCCTCTCTCTGAGCCTACGTCCCTGTATGGCAAGCCCTTTTAACATTTAAAAGCTAAGTTTGCCTGTCCGGAATTAACATTGTAGATATCAACAACGTCTTTCTGTCTATTCGTAATTACATTTTGGATAGTTTGTATTATCATTTAAGATATCTGTAACATAATTGTGACTAGTCGAAATGACAGAGTATGGCAAGCCGTTTTAACATTTAATCATAAAAGGGCCAAAGCCTTCGGCACCGCCACCCGGGTGCATTTAGGTAACTAAAGGAACCGGGGTTGCGGTGCCACCGGCTTGGGCCCGCCATCGCTGCTCGCAGCTATATTTATTATTATTATTATTGATGAGCATTCATTAAGAGTTTTGGAGTATGTGAAGAATGCCTATTTTATCGTGAGGAGGAATTACGCTTCACCCGTTGGATCAATGCTTCTATGATGTGGAATTACGCTTCACTATTTGGATTAATGATTTTACCACTGTTTGCTCTTCGCTGGAATCGGCTCTCCTGCTGTCCCTCCCAGGATTTGCACCACTCTGAAGTCCCGGCTGGTGTGGACTTCTCCAACATGGCCCTAAGGTATACTGTTCGCCAACTGTTGAACCACGTTAACTTTTATCTGGCGAATGACACTTACACTCTTTGCAGTGATGCTGGAAAACTACGACGACCGACGCGTTATATACATCGCTCAGCGTTTCTTTCTCATCTGTTGCATCCTCTGTTGCTTTTCCTGCATTTCTGCGTAAATCTCAAACGCTGTTTTGTAGGCCTAGGAGGGTTAATTTCAACAACTTGTCGTTTCCCAAGAGCGAGGTTGCTTCTCTGGTTCCAACTGCTCCCCGTCTGGTAAACTCGGCGCTTTTCAATACACGATCTGTCAATAACAAGGCTGTGATTCTATATGACATTATTACAGAACGTAAACCGGATCTTGTGTGTTTAACGGAAACAAAGAGTCAGAAAGAATGAACTCTGGATATGGCTTATTCGATCTCCCGCGTTCCTCTGGAAGAGGTGAGGGCATTGTGCTTTATAATAACCAACTCAGCTTGAGTCCTGTGGTTGTTCCACAGTTTAATAGACCATTTCACAAGATGTAAACAACACTGGCCCAGAAGCACTTCCTGTTTCAGTTTGTAACTGTTTTCTTTATTTCACATGTAAAGAAAACCTCTTAAAGATATTTGTTTAACTTTTTGATTAAGTTTTAAATGTTTGTTGTATTTTATCCCAGCTTTTATGTAGTGTTTAAGTCCCCGTGAAATCAAAATTGAACCTATTTACTTTGTTAGCGCATATTACTAGTCTTGTGGTGAACAATTAATCCGTGCAAGTGAATATATATTAAAAAAAATGTTTTACCTTAGTAATCTTTAATCAAAATCTGAAAAGTTACTTCCGGTCTGGAACGGTTTCTTTTTCTGATGACGTAGGTTTCACAGTTTGGGTGGGGAAACGCTTAACCACTCCCCTCAAACCGTTAGTTTGCTATGAGCGAGAGATGAAGAGGAGGAGCGCTAGAGTAAAACCCTGCCCTCTGTTCAATATTCCGTTTCACTTGAAAATAAAAAATCGTTTGCAACTTCCGGTTCACGGGGACTTTAAAAAACTGAAACAGGAAGTGCTTCTGGACCAGTGTTGTTTACATCTTGTGGTCTTTTGAGTGAACCTGCCCACATTTCCACTGCAATAGCTACAGTCTACAGGCCTCCCAAGAAAAATAAAGACTTCATATCTGAATTTGCAGATATTTTGTCCTTGCTATGCCTCAAATTTGAGAGAACTTTAATTTTGGGGGACTTTAACATCCATATGGACAAAAAAAGATTCCATAACAACTAAATAATTTTTATCTTTATTGGAGTGCTTCGATTTGAACCAACTCGTGGACTGTCCTACCCATAATAAACGGCATACTCTTGATTTGGTGATTTTAAACGGCTCATTTGTGTCACAGTTGTACACCTCTGACTGTCTGATCATCATCTGTCAATCTTTTTTAATATGGAACTGCCTGATATAAACAATACCCCTTCTCGCATCATTAACTATTGAAAATGGAGATTGATTGAACCCTCTGATTTCTCAGATTTGATTGGTTCTTCCTTGAGTAACACAGTCTCATCCCAAAAAGTCATATAACTGACATTTTGGGATGTATTTTGACCATACGTCAATATCCGCCTTTTTAGGGCCCCCTTAATCGTCGGTAGATGGCGATCCCGGGCCGTCATACAACTGACGCTTTACCTTTAACGTCAGTTAGGTGACGGGTTAGGTTTAGGGTTAGGTTTAGGTATGGGGACGAGTTAGGATCCCATAACCTCATCTACCGACGTTTAAGGGGGCCCTAAAAAGGCGAATATTGACATATGGTCAAAAGACGTCCCAAAACGTCAGTTATATGACGTCTTGGGATGAGACCGGGTTGCCTTGAGCGCATTTCTTCATCTGATGCTCTGGAGGACAAAGTTCTCATGTTAAATTCTGGATTTATTTGTGCCTTTGAAATGAAAACCCGCGTGCTAATGCTATGAAGACATCCTGTCGTACAATGGAGCGTAGGTGGCGTATGTCTGGCTTGACTGTCTTTCACCAGGCTTGGAAAGATCACTCACTTGAATATATAAGACCCAAATTGCATCGGCCAGGTCTGCTTATTTTGCACAGATAATTAATAACAATCAGAACCACCCAAGACAATTGTTTAACTCTATCAACAAACTGCTTAATTGTAACAGTTATTCAACTACCCCAGCTTCGACTCACCTCTGTATTCTCGTTGAGACTTGGGTCTGGGAACCACATGCACAATTTCTCGTATTTGAGGCGTGGGTGGTTTACGAATGCCCGGCGCTGTTCATTGGGTGCTAAGAATGTCTATCAAATGCGTCTGTGCGTAGCTCATAGCCAATCGTTTCAATTAGAAAAACGCAAGTATTATTAAGTGCAGTTTAACATAGAAGTTGACGTTGTTATTTGCATTGGAAATTGTTTGCGCTTGTACTTCACAAATTAAAAAAAATAAAAAAATTAATTTAATGACTAAAGTGTCAACAACTTTAATCGGGTACGTGTGCACAGCTGAAAGTTATGCTACTAAAGCGGTAGCTGTATATTGATATTGAAAAGCAACACAACTTTGTGGCAATGTGACAACCACAGTAGGTAGTCTACAGGCATAATGACAATATGATATTAATAAATACCACTTACCATTTTTAAGTTAAAGGACTTTGTCGACGACGATGCCTAGCAGGTTGGCACTATATAACTCCGTGGCTAACTTGCCACTTTGAGCTCATCCAGGCCTCGGGACTCCCGAACAGAAGTTGGTATCGACAATTCTTTATCGCATTTTCTTTCTCGGGACAAAGCTGAGCGGCAGATATTCCAAGGTCGACCGCCTCCTGTACCTGGTCCTCCATTAGGGCGATTAATGGCGAGACAACAATAACGACTGAGGTCTCGCGAAGTTTAACGCCAAAAACGGCTCTTTTTTCAAAATAAACTTGCCTTCTAAACTACTTAAAACTATATCTAATGCTGCATCAAAAGGTAGCTATATAAACAAACTGCGTCGGTGTGAGGGATAGATGTCGTCATCGTCTTGCTGCTCCCTCCCCGTTCTGTGATTGGTTCCCTAAGGGCCAATCCCAATTCTACCCCTTACCCCTTTCCTTTCCCCTAGCCCTACCCCTTCGCCTTCCCCTTGACCCTTCAAACAGAGTGGCAATGCGTAGGGGTGAAAATATTCCCCTAAGAAATGGGACACCACTACGCCTCCGTTAAACGTCATTATAAGTCGTCGCTAGCGCCTACGTCACAGGATATGCGCCGATGTTTATCACAACTTCCAAGATCCCGTCGACAGCTGCAGTTATCTGTCGCGTGGGTTACAGCTATTTTCTTGCATCTTGTGAAGTTCGCAGGAAACAACGGAGACGACGAAAATATGTTGCGGGACTATCGTTAGCAAACTACAGTAATTTTAGCGATTTTTTTACAAACGTTTCTGTGAAGAAACTGACCGTAAATATGAACACAATATTGAATGTAACATAAAGCAAATCATTATTTGTCGTTATAATACTTATTAAAGCCACAAATACTTAAATTTATGGGTCTCCTTTGTCGCTTGGGCAGCCAGCCTGGGTTAGCAGTGACACTTCTCATACCCCTTCGTTTGAAGTGTGCTCCCGAAAAATCTTCGTTTGAAGGGCTATCTGGCCCTTCACCCTAGCCCTCCCCCTCCAACCAAAAGAGAATTGGGACAGCCCTACCCCTTCACGTGGACGCGCAAAACGGAGGGGAAGGGGAAAGTGAAGGGGTAAGGGGTAGAATTGGGATTGGCCCTAAATGAGGCGTGAATTGAATCACGCTGCTGTAAGGCAGTATGGGGAAACCCAGACTAAGCTACGCTACGGAAGGCTGGTTCCCCCACTTTTAGTGTAGAAGGTTCTACACTTCAATTTCAGACTAAATTAAAAAATCTGGGGGTGATATTTGATAATAATTTGACATTTGTTCCTCATGTTAGGCACTGTTAGGACATCATTTTTTTTGCACTGTTAGGACATCATTTTCATCATTTCTCCCTGTGGCTGAAAAGCTAATTAACATTTTTGTATTTTCTCGTTAAAGCCCGACCGATAAAGGATTTTGAAGGCCGATACCGATATAAATATTTGTTGGCTTTAAAATCCGATATTCCGATATATCGGCCGATATTATTATTATTTTTTCTTTCAGAAACTCGCAACAAAATATTAACAGATTTCCCTAACATTAGTTACTTAGTTAATTATGAGTTTTAACTAAAATAATATGATAATGCATAACTGGTTCTCTCTGCTCGACTCTGGCTGGATCAGCGGGTTGCAGGATGTGTGGCGCGTTATACACGAGTGTTGCCAACAGGGACGGTGTAGAGTGCCCTCTGGTGGACAACCTATACAACTGCAACTGAAGCGTGATTCGTCCGTTTTTATTTTATTTTTGAAATATTCATTTATCGGCCATTATAACTGCCGATACGGATACTTTAGAAAATGCCTAATATCGGCCGATAATATCGGCCTGCCGATATATCGGTCGGGCTCTATTTCTCGTATCGATTTCTGTAATGCTTTGTTGGCTGGGGTTTCAAAAGCTACCCTAAACAAATTACAGTTAGTGCAAAATTCTGCCGCTCGAGTTCAGTCTGGAAACAGGACAAGGGATCATATTACTCCGGTACTGGAATCTTTGCACTGGCTCCCTGTCAGATTTCGTGTTGATTTTAAAATCTTAATGCTGACTTATAAGGCCTTGCATCATCTAACTTAACTATTAACACCCTACACACCAGCACGTGATCTCCGTTCTTTGGAAGCTGGCCTTTTAATTGATCCACATACTCGACTAAAATCCATGGGTGATTGGGCCTTTGCATAATGTTTTTATTTTGTATTTTATTAAGTTTTTCTGTCAGCAACTACTAATGCATTGTTTGTTTAACTGTATGTTTTATTATGTTTCTATATTTGTGAAGCGCTTTGAGATACTTTTTAAAGGCGCTATATAAAATAAAGTTTATTATTATTATTATTATAATTCTATTAGGGGCTCATTGTGACAACATGCCCCGCCTGTTCAACTGGGGTTTAAACCCGGCGAGTGTGTTCTGCTGTGTATCAGCATTAAACAACTAGCTCAACTGTTCAATAACAGATATAAGATTAAAGTATGATCAGATTTCTCTTATTTTAAATGAACACAAAAAAACTGAAATGAAAACTTAACTTAAGAAATGTACTCTTTCTATGGTTAAATAAATGTTCAGTGATATTTTCCAAAGATATTTTAATTTTGGCCCATTTTTTTCTCTATATAGTGTTGATTTGGCAACAGGTTTTGTCATGCCGGCATGTGTGGAAGTATTTAAAACAAGTGTGTTACAACTAGCCGTGCGTTAGTTTGTGCCCCCCTCTCCTGCATGATGACAGAATGTTCATTTTTGGGTGAACTATCCCTTTAAGAACAAGCCTGGCTTCCAGAATGATGTTAGTGATGCTGACATGCATGATATGTCTCTACTCTTTACTTAGAGCACACACACACACACACACACACACACACACACAATAAACTCTAAGTGCACTGCAGAATCAGACACAACAACATATTTCACCGTCTCTTCTCTGAGCGAATGTGTCTGCATTAACAGGCCTGCAGGGGGCAGCAGAGACTCCAGTCTTCAGTGTCACATGACCATGAAGAAATACACGCACAAATCATCAATGTTTCATGAGCATCAAATCCTCATATTAGAGTGCAGTAGGATTATTTTTGACAGTGTATGAGAGAGATAGAGGAGAGAAAACGTGTGTGTGTGTGTGAGAGAGAGGAGAGTGAGTGTCTGTGTGTGAGATAGAGATATTGAGTGTATGTGTGAGTATGAGAGAGAGAGCTTGTGTGTGTGAGATATATATATAGATATTAAGTGTATGTGTATGAGTAGCTATATGAGAGAGGGAGAGAGAGAGAGAGTGTGTGTGTATGAGAGAGGGAGCGAGAGAGATTGTGTGTGTGTGTGTGTGTGTGTATGAGCGAGAGGAGAGAAAGTGTTTGTGTGTGTGTGTGTATGAGCGAGAGGAGAGAAAGTGTGTGTGTTAGAGAAAGAGAGAGAGTGAGAGTGTGTGTCAGAGCGAGAGGAGAGAAAGTGTGTGTGAGAGAAAGAGAGGGAGTGTGTTTGTGAAAGAGTGTGTGTGTGTGTCTGTATTTGTGTGTGAGAAAGAGTGTGTGAGAGAGTGTTTGTGTGTGTGTATATGAGAGAGAGAGAGAAAGTGTGTGTATGTGTGTGTGTGCGCGTGATGATTTGCTGCTTAAGAAACATTTATGATTACTATCAGTGTTAAACAAACAGTTGTGCTGCTTTATATTTTTGTGGAAACGACATTTCTCTGAATTATTTTATGTATAAGAACAGAAGTTACCAAATGTATTTTATTACAGTAATTTATTTAAAATAGGAATCTTTTGGGACATTATAAATGTCTTTACTGTCACTTGTTTTTTTGTTTTTTTAAAGTGTGCATCCTTGCTGAATAAAAAGTATTAATTTCTTGTCATTCGTTGCTAAAAATTTGAATCCGTTGGCGACTCGTATTTATTTTTCTTTCCATTTCAGACATATGAGGAATAATGTAGAGCATCTTCGGTTGAAACCGATCTAGATTTATATTTCATTTACATTTACATTCCCCTTAAAGGAAAATGATGTCTCTTTTATTGTGTTTAATATTGAGCATATTGTCTAAAAACGCTCACACAACACACATACAAATACCACCTTAATTAAATATATACATTCTCTTTTACTATCTATTTACAATCACCCTTTACATCGAGCATCTGTCCAGTGTTCAAGTCCATAAGTACGAAAAGATATAAAAATAAAGCTGCCTCTTCTTAGTATTAACAGGGAAATCAGCCCGATCTCATGGAAGTGCGTGTGTATAGCACGCGTTGTGTTTATCGTACAGTTTATACGGCAGACTTATTTTTATGTGCATGTGATACGCAGTTTTCACGTGCACATGTAATACACCACTGAGGACCGTTACATAGTCAACGCGAGCGACGCGCTCCCGTTCAAAGTGGACGCGAAATGCAATACTCGCTCACGCAACGGGCTAGTAGAGTCGCGTGATAGTAGTAGAGTCAGGTCACGTGATATTCAGATCAAAATACGCACATCCGGGGAACTTAACTGTCAATTTTGTCCCCGCCCCCTTTTGGGGGAAAACAAACTAGACTCCCCATAGAGAGCCTAAGCCCCGCCCCTCCGCTTCCGGCTCATGGGACCTTATTTCGGAAAAAATATGAATGGTAGTCAGTGGCGAGAGACAACTTATGTTTTTATTCCGTCTGAACTGTGCCCTCAATTACACATATGATATTTGTCAATTTAAAAGATAATTCTGAAAGTCAAAAACGTCACGGTTTGTCATAAAACAGAGGAGTAACATTTAGTTTTATGTAAAAATCGCTCAATGAACTACATCTCTCGGGAAGCGAAACCACGAGTGAGATCCGCTGCTCGTGTGTGTGCAGTCTGGTACAAAACACTCGTAACGTTACGATTATAACGTAAGACTGTAGAAACAATGACAGACAGCCTCAGTAAAGTTAGCTTCATTCATTGAGAGAAAATGTGCGCCTTTGGGGTTTGTAGTCTTTGTAATTACGTATTTTCACAGTCTTATACCTCAACGGTTTTACATCAAACTGCGACTTTCTTTACTTTAAAATGTGTCTTTTAAATTGACAAATATCGTATGTGTAATTCAGGGCATAATTAAAACGAGATCAAAATATTTGTTGTCTCTCGTCATTGACTACCATTCAATATTTTTCCGAAATACGGTCCCATGGTGGTCGACCGGAAGGGGAGGGACTTAGGCTCTCTATAGACTTCAATACAAAATAACGTCAAAAACCAATGTCCATACACAGCGGACAGGCGTAAATAACTTAAGAAATCACTTATATAAAACATGTCAAGTAATTATATGTCCACCCTGCCTGCCATAGAGCGTGAAAGATACAAACACAAACTTAATTTGGCCAATTTAAAAACATGTCCCTTTATTCTCCCAGCATCAAATTGGTGTAACAACTCCACCCAGTGGCCAGAGGTGTCTCACCCGGACATTTACTTGTACCTCGTCGAGTCACCAGGTAAGCCAGTGAATGATTTTTAGGGTTGGGTATCGAGAATCGAGTATCGATTGGAACCGAGACTAACTTTTCGTTTTTCCCGGAATCGTTCAAAAGTTAAAATTTCGATTACTAATTTCGATATTCACAGTCCGCCGAGCGGAAGAAGAAACCGCTGAACAACACCAACGAAGAAGCGTCTACCGGAAGTGTTGGCATGATCGCGCGAGTCAAACATGAGTAGCTTATGTCGATGATCCAAAGTGTGGCTTCACTTTTCTAAGAATAACGAAATCTCTGCAAAATGCAAAATTTGTGACAAAAGGACTATTTCCTTCAGAAAGACCGTTGGTTAGCAAGGTTAGCTAAACTTTTTTGACCCTGCCTCTTAAAAGAATCGGAATCGAGAATCTTTAGGAACCGGAATCGAAACAAGGAATCAGAATCGGAATCAGAATCGTTCAAATTCAAACGATACCCAACCCTAATGATTTTATTTCGTTTTTAAAGTAAAAAACCTTAATGTATATATTATGAATTTATGATGGCAGGTAGCCTGGTCTAGTTGATTACGGGCATAAAATAAAATGTATCTTTCACGCTCTATGGCAGGCAGGGTGGACATATCCCAAACAGCAAACTGACATTGAATCAACATGGAAACGACGTCTCTCATGACTGATTTTGCTCATCGAATTAACGTTGAACCAACGTCAGACGCGGCATTCTTCAAAGCTAAATGAAAATCGAAAATTGGTTTGCTTTCATAACGTTGAAAAAACGTTGATTTAAAGTTAATTTTCCGTTAGTTTTGAAAGAATGACGCGTCTGGCGTTGGTTCAACGTTAATTCGATGAGCAAAACAATGTCAGATCAACGTTGTTTCGATGTCATATTTCCACGTTGATACAATGTCAGTTTGCTCACTGGGATAATTACTTGACATGGTGTATATAAGTGATTTGGTGTATAGAAGTTATACGGCTGTGTACGGATTTGCCGTTATTTTGTATTGAAGTCTATGGGGAGACTAGTTTGTTTCCCCCAAAAGTGGGCGTGAACCTATTCAGAGACATTCTATGACACAGCGCTGGTTGTGCGTATGGCAACGTAGGCCAAAATGCGGAAGTGAGTTAGCATTTTAGCACTCCCGTTTCCCTCGCTCTAAACTCAGAGATTTTTGAATGGGTTTTTGCTAAATCGCCTGAAATAAGGTCTGTGGTGAACAAAGCCTCTAAATATTTTCACGTATTGATCTATGACATAGAGCACACAGTTATAACCTACTTTATTGTGTCTGCTTGTATTTTTAAAAAACTTTATACAGGCTTCAAAATGTATAAATTTTGGATTAACTTGACAAAACGTGTAAGGGTCACAACTTTGTTGAACACAGATCTTATTTTTTTTGCGATTTTCCAAAAGTCTATGGGGAAAATGCATTGCTTTTCGATCGAGGGAACCCATGCGCCGCCAGCTTCCGAGTTGCCCTACAAAGTGACGTCATCACTTCGGCACATTATAGCTGATTTAACATCGGTGGCAACAGAGATAGACGGTGGTGTGTTCACTTTAGCACTTTTTTGTGCACCCTAGTAAATTTGTCACGGGCACATTGTAGCGTAATTGCGATGAACTGTCATATAAATGAGGATGTATACGTATAAGCTTGCATAATTCTTCTATTGTATTCAAGCCTTCTTCTGTAAACATATACTTGAATTAATGTACAATACTTGCAATGTCGCCCCCTAGTTATAAAAAACTAGGACGACACATATGGCTACGCATCGACGCATAACGTCGGCCAAAGTTTAGCCTTGCGGACGCGTACCGATGCCTTGACTATGTAACAGCTCTAATCCTACCGCAAACGTATAATACACACCACTACTAAATCTACCCATATGCGCGTAAAAATAAATTTCCGCGCATTAATTGCACGATAAACACAAGGCGTGCGATAGAGACGCATTTAGTGTGACGGGTTGGAAATAGTCCGCTGAGTGTGTGTGTGTGTGTAAGTGTTGGTGTTAGGAAGGTCTTCTGTTGCGTTTGGCCCGTCGGGTCGGAGGGAAGCTGATGAACTCGAAGTGTTTGGGTTGGTCTGAGTTGGGGAAGGGGAGAGGGCCTTTGTGGAGGCGTTTGATGAAGTGAACTTCCCGCTGGTTCTCCCTGGTTCTGGAGGCCTTGATGGGACGACCCTTTCTGCTGAAGGCCACGAACCAGCCTTCGTAGCGAGCGTTCTGGAAAGCGGTGTAGTTGTTCTCCAGAACGATCTCTGTGAAGATGCAGTCCCGACCCCTGCCGTTAGCCTGGGATGAAGAGAGAAGAATCGCGGGTTATTATTGCACAGAACATTAAACTCATCGTGAAATCAAACTGGGCGGCTCTTGGAATATTGCAGTTTTATTTTTAATTATTTATGTGTATCAGAATATCTTCCTCTCGTAGCATCTCTTCTCTTCTCTGATGATGTGGGCGGGGCTATAACCTGTCACTCACGTGAGATCAGCCAATAGCAAACCACAACCATTCAATCAAAATCAAGCCCCGCCCACATTTGTTCTTGTTCCAGAAGCGTTTTACTCGGATATACGTCACGACAGAAAAGAAAAGAATATCGCAACTTCCGTTTCACGCCGACTTTCGACTCAAAACAGGCAAACAACTGTGAAATAGAGCCCGACCGGTAAAGGATTTTGAAGGCCGATACCGATACAAATTTTTGTTGGTTTTAAAATCCGATATATCGGCCGATATTATTATTATTTTTTTATTTTAGAAACGTGCAACAAAATATTATCAGATTTCAGATTTGTAGTTAATTATGAGTTTTAACTAAAATAATATGATAATGCATAACTGGTTCTCTCTGCCCGACTCTGGCTGGATCAGCGGGACGGTGTAGAGTGCCCTCTGGTGGACAAACTATACAACTCCAACACTCATGACATGGTTGAAGCGTGATTCGTCCGTTTTTATTTTATTTTTGAAATATTCATTTATCGGCCATTATAACTGTCCATACCGATATTTTAGAAAAGGCCTAATATCGGCCGATAATATCGGCCTGCCGGTATATCGGTCTGGCTCTACTTTGAAATTAGTGTTAATCCAGCTTTTAATGTTGTTTATGTGTCTATGTGGTTTATTAAGACAAATCATATGTAAATTCATAAGTGGACTGAGTATTTTCTGCTTAAAACTGCAGTGAAACAAAGACAGTCTCAAAAACACGCTTTTGTTTCTGACGTCACAAACCACCTTGTAACCAATCAGATCAACGTGTGATCGTCAACCAGTGGATCTCTGAGTGAGTGGAGGCAGGGCTCATTTGCATATTCATATAACCGTGCATACTAAATGAGGTAAGGGTGTCGAGTTACATTCAAGATATTTAAAGGGACGAATATGTTTTTTACAAGGATTTTTTTAAACGTCATTTTGGAGATCAAAGATGAGTTTTAAGAGATACAACTATTGACTACAGGGGCACTTTAAGTGCGAATTGACTGGAACTGTTGAAGTTGCAATTTAGTACATTTAAAATATATTATATATTAATAACACACTACAGTTGAAAGTATTTCACATGTGGACTTCCTTAAATAGTCGACTTCTTTAGAGCATTAAAACATTATTTAATTGTCTTTTCATTCGACATTTTTTAAGTTCAAGTTCCTTAAGTGTGAAAGGAAACATTTGCATGTATAGATTTTTTTTATATGCTTATTTTTTGGACTTCACACTGACCTATACGGATAAATACGACGTTTATGTTTATTATCTCAGTTGAACAGCATGTGACCTCTGTTCCTGGAGAATAAACCAGCTGTTATTATTTAAATGACAGACTTTGTTTCATAACTCCGAAAGGAATTGAAAGTGCCTGTATCTGATCTGACGTGATCTCCAGCATTGTTCGAGTCCTCGTCTCTCAACACGCTCCGGCCCGATGCTCTCACTGTCTCCATCTGTCCCAGCACTTCATCTCATGGCAAACTCACAGCGCTGAAGACATGTTTTCCACTTCCGTGAAGGAAGAAGTGCTTGACATCTGACCATGTGCTTGTGTGAAAGAGGTTTCCACCACACCCAGGCCTGGTCTAGTCTCGGGCAGTGTATCTACACGTCCCATCCCGACGGTTAAACAGCCAGGGCTTTTAAATATGGAAATAACTCTTTTTGTCTTTCGCAGGAGCGACTTCCCAGCAAACACAGAACGTTCCCCTAACGTTCCCGAATGGTCTGATGAGGATATTTTTTTGGGAACCAAACAAGAACGTTATAGGAACGTTCCATGTAGGTTATTTTTAGGTTCCATTTTTATAACGTAAGGAGAATGTTCCGGGAACGTTCCCTTAACCTTAAGGGAAAGTTCTAGGAACGTTCTGGGAACCAAAAGCTAACGTTCCCAGAACCTAAATTTGTTTGCTGGGTTAAGGGGAGCAGATTTCGGTTTTAACCCACTGGTGCTCTTCTGTCGTTTTTGACTGAAATTATTTGCATTTTGTTTGTTTCTAAATGAACTTTTTTACTTCATTTAGAATGGTGTGAAACTAAGTAAAGCTAAGTGAATGTGAACACACAACTATGTGAACACACACACACACACAAAAATCATAGATATGATTCGAACAGGTTAAATGGTCACATCGTGCTCATCGCAGTCAGAAATGAGCGCATTGGAAATGAATGAGACGAATTTCCTCTAGTGGAAGCGTTTGGTACTGCAGCCAAACAAAATTTTAATAACAGCTCATATTTTGAGATATCAGGCTCAAATTTGGAACACAACTTGTTTCGATTTATGGCTTTGATTTGTTTGCGGTTTTAGATTAAATGTGATTTCGAAAATATATATGTCATGTCAAAATTTAAAATAGTATTTTTGTTCATTTTTTCATAAAACGTGTAATTCTGCTACTTTTTAAGTTCACTTGTCCTCTTAGAAAAGAGATTTTAGAAATTAATTTGCAGGTCTTTATGCTCAAAAAGTGAATAAATGGATTACAATATATGAATTAAATACAACATGAATTAAACAAATACAATATGAAATTAAAAATTAAATAAATTAATTAATAAATTAAATACATGGATTTAATACAAAGTAAATATAATTTAGTATAAAAAAAATCACTAAAAATACTAAATATTAAATAAAGTGTTTTGTTCTACCCTCATATTTAAAATATTAAAAAATATGAATATTTTCCACATATTTTTATGTTTTAATTGAACTTGTAGAGTCATTAACCTCAGGTCATTTTGACCGGAGAATCTGTTTTGTTTTTTTAATCAACTTGCCATCTAGTGGCAAGAGTCATGAAACATCATGTTATATTATTATTTTTCCACAAGAGGTCGGCAAAGACACCCAAAGTAAGATATTTTAAGCTGAATTAAAAGCGTTATGCATGGAATTGTGAGTTATTTTTAGTTGAAAGAATGTCAGGAATGTGCTGAAATGACTAAATTACAATTTATTTATTATTTATTGATCAAATCTAGTAATTTAAAGGTAAATAAAATGACATTAATAAAATAGAAAACATAAAAATGAAATAAAATAAGCATTCTGGACAAAACAAAAAAACAATAAACAAAAACAAACATTTTGTATAATTTTAGGGCTTCAGGTCATTTTGACCCATGAGGGAAAGATGTGTTACAAAGTGCGAAGGAAGGATGAAGGATAAAAACAGATAACCCTTCTGGACGTCACTTTTACTCACAACTGTATATCCGAGTGAAGCAGCTTCGCAAACAAGAACAAATGTAGGGCGGGGCTTGATTGGGGATTCGATTGGATGGTTGTGGTTTTCTATTGGTCAATCTAATGTTTTAAGTCATGCAACCTAAATATCAAAGATCCATTTTTTTGTGAAGTTCAAAATACACTTGCCCCAACAAAAACGAAACATGCTTTCTAGAGGGATCTCCGCTGGATGATGGATAGCATACGTACCTTGCCCACTAGTTTCCCCCTGCGGTTCATACACAGGTATCTGCCCGTCTCCGCTCCTTTGATCCGAACTCGACTCCCGAAGGTGTCCGTCTCCACATAAAGTCTGGCTGTAATGCAGGACAAGTGCTTTACCAAACTAAATACGGCATAGATCCAGCCATCTGTCAAGCTCGTATAAAACTATACCGAAATCATAATGAAAACACACCAAATTTAGCTCAACATTTTTGAGAGCGGAGTAAAAGTATTTATTTCTACCTGACCTAATGTCACTTTTGATCAATGAAATTAAGATGATTCAGTCCTGTTTCACTTACAAATATCAACAAATATCAACAATTACATTTTTACTATAGTTAAAAAGTTAATTCTTAGTTAAAAGGAATTAGTATTCTAGTAAAAATGGCAATTTTTAATTGCAAACGATTCAATTTCCACTGGTAAAAATGTTTATTCTTGATATCAACAATGATGTCATCACTCTCAGAAATACAAATTCAAGAAACAAGAATGACTCTTGATATGAAGAATTTCATTTCAACTAGAAATTAGAAAACTAGAATTCTTGAGATCTGTAAACAGTAGTTAAATGTCACCATAGGCTATAGCATATGACAAGGCGTTTTAACTTTTAATCATTTCCAGGATATGAATTCTTGATCAACAATTAGGCTACATTTTCACTAGTTAAAATAATAGTTATTGATATCAGGAATTAGATTTCTTCTAGTAACAATGGCAATTTTTGATATCAGAAATCACATTTCAACTAGTAAAAATTGTCATTCTTGATATCAACAATTCAATTTTACACTTGTAAGAACTATATCTTGATATTAACAATCTATATTCCTGGGAATGGCAATAGGCAAGCCGTTTTGACATTTAATCATTCGCAGGATATGAATTATTGATATCAACAACTACATTTTCACATGTTAAAATGATACTAATTGATATCAGGAATTAGATTTCTCCTAATGCTAATTCTTGATATCAACATTTACATTTTCACTAGTGAAATGTCACCATAGGCTTCCATTCAAAACCAATTGTTGATATCAAGAACGGATTTCTTACTAGTTGAAATTACAATTTCACATATCAGAAATACAATTATTACTAGTAAAAACCTTTATTTTTGATATCAAGAATTCAATTGTTACTATAGTTGAAATGTCTTTTCTTGATATCCACACCTGAATTGCTACTAGTAACAATGTTCATTTTTGATATCAATAATTAAATTTTAACTAGAGACAATTTTAATTTCTGATATCATGAATGTGATTGTTACTAGTAAGAAAGCCATTTTAGATATATACATTTTCAGATATCAAAAATGATAATTTTTACTAACAATCAAATTGTTGATATCAAGAATAGACATTTCAACTAGTGACAATTTAATTATTGATATCACACTGTAAAAATATTTTCAAGATTTGTTATCACAACATATTTTTTTATTTGTCAAAACAACTTTATAATAATTTATCTATTTGAGAGAACTTATTATTTTGAGTTTCTGATGCTTAAATTAATCTACTTCATTGTATTAACTCACTTTTTCCAGTTCAATCAATTTAAAATTTTAAGGCAACCAGGTTACTTACTTTTTTAAGTTAAACCAACAGTATTTTTTTCAGTGTAGTAATCACAACATTTTTTCTTTTGTCAAATTAACTTAAATAATTTACTTAGTTCAGATAACATATAATTTTGAGTTTGTGATGGTTAAATTAATCTCCTTCATTGTATTAACTCACTTTTTCCAGTTCAATGAACTTAAAATTTTAAGGCAACCAGGTTACTTACTTTTTTAAGTTAAACCATCAATATTTTTTTACAGTGCAGGAATTCACAATTTTTTCTAATGTAATTATTGATATCAAAAATTATATTTCTACTAGTAAAAAATCAATTCTTGATATCAACTATTTATTTTGAGTGGCAGCCCACATGGTGACATTTCACTAGTGAAAATACAATTACAGACAGGCTACCTATCAGCAATTAAATTGTTGATATCAAGAATGTAATTGTTGA
This sequence comes from Pimephales promelas, assembly GCF_016745375.1. The sequence goes on along the minus strand of NW_024121199.1, from coordinate 3,659,196 downwards.
TATCAAGAATTCATATCCTGGAAATGAATAAAAGCTAAAACGGCTCGCCATATTTTTCAGGATTTCAGGTAGGCCTATTAAGTTCAAAAGCATAGTGCATTATCATGATGTATGACTCTCACAAGTCAAATCAGTCTCATTTCCCTTTGCTGTTTGAAGCAAATTATCACATCCTAATCAACACAAAGGGAAACGATTAAGCAAACAAATGTCTTTTGAAATATATCAGCAAGTCCCTTTTCAGCCAATAAAGCAATCATCCGCGCTATAATCTGCACCGAAACCCCCGTGAGTGAATCACCGGGACGCGGATGAATACTCACCGAAAGCGTTCCCGTCCTCCGCGGTGGCGCTGACTCTGCGGCCCGGGATCTGCACGTGTCTCCCGCTGGTCCTGCTGTACAGCTGGTACACCCGAACCTGCCGCCGGCTCAGCTGGTCCGTCAGCGAGCCCTGTTCCCTCACATACTGCTTAAAATTAGGAGAAGGGTGATTCTTCTCCCCCTTTTCGGTGCAAAGGGAAAATAAGATCACATATATGATCTCTCTCTCTCTTTTTCTCTCTCTATTGCTGGAATAGAAAACCTGTTTCGTTGTTGTAAATGCCAGCAAGAGCATGATCTAACTCTGCAGCCCGGTAGGTTATTTATCGTGCAATTTATACGCAAACAAAAAAAGAGATTTTACGTGCATATTATTTTCGCGTGCATATGATACGCACATATGGCGTGTAATATTCGGAATATATTATATATTATATTCCACACCATTAGGGGTTTAATTACAGCGGATATGCACGTAAAAACCCATTTGTTTTGTTGCGCCTATAAATTGCAAGATAAATACAATTCAGGCCCACTAGATAGGGCTACGCACTTTCATGAGATCGTGTTGCTATAACCGGCTCAACAGAGTTAGATTTGATAAGCTTATCTATTCCAGCTAGGACCCGGGGCCCACTAGAGGGCCTCAGCAAACTTACAATGATTTCAAATGAGTCGCAATAAAGTAGCTAATCAATGGTAAAAAATCGTTAGACATGTAAACTAGCTTCATTTGATTTGCCCCACCAAGAACACAGGAATACAGTTATTAGGCTACAACTTTTGATCGATGTGGAAGCTTGACATTGGCTATAACCTTGCTTAGGCTGAGTATCAAAGTATCACATTTAAACTAAATGTAATTGACATTTGCATGCAGATTAAATGAAATAGCTTATTAGGCCGGTACAAACACAAAATAAAAGGTAATAAACAGCTATTTACCTGCGCGTGACACCACACCACGAAGAAGTGAAAAGAGCTATAAAATAAAACAAAAGTGAGAAAAGCATTATATAATAGATATAATCATTTTGCAATATAAATTAGATTAATGCCTCATAAAAAGTCATTAAAAAATGTAATCGTTCTCCTACGTTACTTTTACGTCAGCAAGGGTTTCTTGTCGAACAAATAGCCTACACATATTTGTATAGGCTTTACAATTATTGAGTTGCTTGAATGATTCTTTGGGGATTAAAACACATTTTCCCCAGAAGCACCAAAACAAAACATTTTCTAAAGAACTCGAAAATAAAGTTGTTGTGTTTTTTGCACATTCTTCTTATAAAGCATCAAACTGTCTCTTAATTTGTAAGATTAAAAATCTAAATATCGCCAAATACTCACATGTACAAGCAGCGCTGATTTATTCCATACATTGTGGAAACGCAAAGTCAAAAGTTTTATCCAGGATTCTCCAGAATGATAATCCAGCTCGCTGTGATCCCCTGATTACATGAACAGAGTCAAATCCATAAATATACACGCGACTTCGGGAGCGCGAGATCTTCACGAGCCCCTCAGACGCGCGTCCTCGCAAACGCACACGCGGATAAATCCCACTGGGAAACACCGATCCACATATAGTCCAGAAGAGTACGGACTTCCATCATATGTTTTGTAGCAATGCGAACATGTGATTGTAAGGGTGCAGTGTGGTCTTGGCACTGTCACTTGTGCGTCTGGATCATTCACTGCGCCACAGGGATAGACGTCAAGATCCCTCCCTTTCCCCCTTTACAGACTCAAAAAAATCCTCGAGCCTTGTTAGATGCACACCTGGAGGTGTTTCTAAATCAATGTGACCATCCACAAGCCTCTCCTCTCCTGATGTCTCCCAGTTTTACCCAACGGATGATTAATCTCTCCAAAAGAACTGTGATGTATTCAGATCATCCTCTGTATTTAAAGCTTTGAGCTTCTCCAGAAAGGGGTGTGTGTGTGTGTGTGTGTGTTGGGGCCCATCTCAGTGTTGGTCTATCCCCATGAAGGGGCCGCGGCTCACACCTTTTGCTAACCTGGCGGCTCTAATGAGATAACAATGGTGTCCTTTAATCACAGGCCTCCAGCGGGCTTTTGTTCACTCCTGCAGAATCCACATCAAGCACTAACGATATAACGCCAACAGGATGCTCGCTTTCCCACGCACAGCTCACTCGCATCGGGGCAATTAGTGCTGTCTTGCAAGTGTGGCCACTTGGTTCAACTTTTTCCACACCTAGAAGAGTGAAACTCAATGATTTCATGGTTCCTGGATCAAAACCTAAATTATTGGTGAATAACTGATGATGAAGCACCAAACCCTGATATAAACTCAAACATGATTGATTGATCGGATTGGAAAGGTGATCCAGGAACATGTTGCACATCTGGAAATCACTTTCACCGGATATATACTGTAAATCAGTGTACTCAGACCCAACACAATGCCAAACCCTATATATTTATTGTCAAATCATGCATTTTGTCTCACAACTTGCCCATGTTGGCATAATTTGCCAATATGGGTTAACACATGAAAAATACTGTGAAAAAGTTTGGTTGGATGAACCAAAATCCAAGTTTGGGCCACAATATGCTGACGAATGTCTTTTCTTTTCAACACATGATATGGAAATCATTCCCTTCTCTTTTAAAAGTCAATATCCTTGTTGCTGTCCTAGTTGCATATAATGGATTTTATTTATTTTCATAACTATATGCAATCTGGATCATGACCCAGAACCACCTTTATTTAAAAAAAAGGTGTACAGAATTGCAGAGACGGCCATTGTTTTGCTCAGTTTATTAATGGTCTCGCTTGTCGAATTGATTTAACCCTTATGCTGCATTAGGGACATTTTTGGTCTTTTGCAGTTTAATTTCTTTGACCATTTTGGCTGTTTTAATGCAAATGGTATGAAATTTGGCAAAATTGTGACTTTTTGGATACATGTAAAAAATGTGATCCCATTTTGCAAAATATGTATAACACACACTGTGTAGATCAAATAGTAACACTCAGCACCATAAAGACCAAAAATGGCCCATTGAAACCCATTAAAACGTTGTTTAAATCTGAGGCTGTCAGTAATACATGAAACATGATTTTTGCACAAACATCCTTTCATTTTGAAGCAAAAGCATTATATTTGCATTATATAGTGTATTCCACCAGATGACGTCACTACATATTTATTCCCTATGGGTGGAAATGCACCTTATTTTAGGCAATAGGCAATGTTTAATAGGTGGCCATTTTTGCTCTCTAACGCGCTAAGTGGGATTTTTTGCAAAGTGGGACTGTGATAATCCAAATCTAAAGTTTTCTCTTTGCATTTAGTTTATTGAAAATAATTGAATTTTTGTGTTTTTTCCTCTTATACAAATCGATGGTTTCGCAAACAAAACTGGTAATTAAAGGGTTAAAATCCTGAAATTGAATACATTTTTGGTAGTTATGATGAGGACTGATGCTGGTTAAAAGATTTAACTTGGTAAAAGTGGAAAATAATAATAATATATAATATTTTAGGCAATGTTTAATATGTGGCCATTTTTGGTCCTTAATGCACTCAACGGTGTTAAAAATCTAATGCAGCACAAGGGTTAAATCTGGTGACAGACGTGGACTTGACTCTTGGCGTTATTGTAAAGTGTTCTCCACCCATCAGTTTGTATTTTGCTAACGACGGGCAGATCAGAAGGGTGTGAATAGTTATTGGCGATAAAGACGAGTGAGACAGGTGTGTGTGTGTGTGTGATGTGAATGTAACCGGAGGACTGAATAGCTCAAGTCTTAACTCTGCATCCACTGATATTTCTATATTTATTTTCATTTTAATTTAATAATAAGCATTTCAAAATGTAACAAATTCGAATTTTATTAAAATGTAGTCCTTTTTTTTTTTCTGGTGTTGCGTGTTTAAGTTGCTCATGGGCAAGTCCAGACATAACTTTGTTTCTGCTCTAGTTTTGGAAGGAGAAATCTGTGGAGTGGATTTTAAGAGACTGAGGATTGGAGCTGAATACATCATCGAATTAGGCAAAATACTGGGATTTACTATTAATATATACCTTATATTTAATATTTACCTCCTGTGGTGTAAATCCAGCTTTTAATATTGTTTATGTGTGTATGTGGTGTTTTTAATATGCTTTAATACACACCATGTGTAAATTCATAAGTCTCCTTAAAACTGCAGTGAACCAAAGACACGCTTTGAAATCGCTGGTGTTTCTGACGTCACAAACCACCTTGTAACCAATCAGATCAACGTGTGATCGTCAACCAGTGGATCTCTGAGCTGAGGGAGTTAGTGGAGGCGGGGCTCATTTGCATATTCATTGAACCGTGTATACTGAATGAGGCGAGGGAGTCGAGTTACATTAACTGGTCGGGTTATTGTGTGTGTGTGCGTCTGTGTGTTTTTGTGTGTGTGATGGGTAGGTTTAGGGGTCAGGTTAGTGTGTGCGTGCGTCTATCTGTGTGTGTGTGTGTGTGTGTGTGTGTGTGGCTCTGTCTGTGTGTGTGATGGGTAGGTTTAGGGGTTGGGTTATTGTGGGTGTGCGTCTGTTTGTTTGTGTGTGTGTGTGTGATGGGTAGATTTAGGGGTCGGGTTAGTGTGTGTGTTTGTGTGTGTGTTTGCATGTCTGTCTGTCTGTCTGTCTGTGTGTGTGTGATGGGTAGGTTTAGGGGTCGGGTTAGTATGTGTGTGTATGTGTGTGTTTGTGCGTGTGTGCATCTATCTGTGTGTGTGAGCGTGCATGTCTGTGTGTGTGTGTGTGTGTGTGTGATGGGTAGGTTTAGGAGTCAGGTTAGTGTAAGGCGATTGAATATACAGTTTGTAAAGTATAAAAACCATTACGTCTGTGGAATGTCCTCATAAAACGTGTGTGTGTGTGTGTGAGTGTGTGTGTGTGCGTGAGAATGCCAAGCATCAGAGGGCTTAAGCCGTGGATCTTCTCCCCAGACCGGATTCCCGTCGGCCCAGTGGGATGCCAAGGGTGTCGGCCACATTTTTCTGGGATCGGGCGGCTCAGAGCAAGAGGGATGTGTGTGTCCTAATGAAACGCCACACGTCTAGCACCCCCGCGACCCTCTCACACTCCTCTCCCTCCCCTGCGAGGTGGCGGTGACATCTGACGGCCTGAAACATGATCTTATTGATTCCCATCTCGAGCTTTGTGATGGAAATAACCCCACCACAGCCCCATCCCAGAATATACACACGGGTATCCCGTTAAATAAAGAGCCGGAGAGTCACAGATGACAAGTGGACGTGAGTGAGATCTTGTTTGGGTTCAGAGCTTCAATGTCAAAGTGCTGACATGTGATGACAGCGCACAGACGTGTTGAGCCATTCGTTTCTGTGTCCCGAACGGCCCTGATCCAACATAAGCAGCCTCTAAAATTAACTGGTTATAAAACATAACACATTAATCCATTTATTGAGTGACTCTAATTGACAATGCATATGTTGTGTGTAAAGAACCACATGTTGTTTGGTCATCCAAGAGCATGTGGGATTTATAGAGTACTTCATTATTTACTTACGTTCATGTCATTTCAGGATTCTGTGAACATGAAAAAAAGGGTTTTTGAACATTCTTCATGCAGATCTTCCTCATAATGACAGGGTCGTAAAAAAAGACCCATCATCATCGTTGATAGTGACCACGATAATTTTTTTTATGTTTAAAACTAGTGCTGTCAAACGATTAATCGCGATTAGTCGCATCCAAAATAAAAGTTTGTGTTTACATAAAATATGTGCACTGTGTATAATAATATAAATACACACACATGCATGTATATTTAAGAAAAAAAATATTATTTATATATAAAATATTTATATATAATATAAATTATATAAATCTATGTACAGTAAATAGATGAAAATATTTCTTAAATATATACAAGCATGTGTGTATTTATATATAAAAAATAATTATACACAGTGCACCCACAAATTATATGCAAACACAAACTTTTATTTTGGATGCGATTAATAGTGATTAATCGTTTGACAGCCCTAATTAAAACACATGCCAAATGTACTATACATGTATATTTATATTAGTTTTCGTATGGCTTTCAAAAACGTTTACACTATTTTCCGAAAACGTGATTTGATCTTGATGTCATGTGGGGTAACCGTCAAATAAAAATTGCTAAAACAATTTTTCGTTATACCTTGAATACTGTTAATTGTATGCATTTTAGTAAATTTATTAAAAACTTTAAAAATGCATTTTGTATTTAAAATCATTTTAAATTATCATGAATTATTAATCCATAAATATGAAGTTTTTGGGAGTTGCACCACATGACATTTAACTACATGAACTAGCCTTGCTGTCATTAAAAGGTCAAATCATCTGATATTTAAAAAAAAATTATTGACCTTGACACAGTGATGAGGGTCTGCAGGGTCTCTATGATAATTTCGATTGCTCCGCATGACTATGATTTGGTAGAAAAGTATTAATTATCAGAAATAGTAATAATAGAAATACTAGACATGTAGATTTTCTGAAGAACATGTTAGTGCACAACTACGCTGCCTCGAGTCAAAAAAGCTCACGCTCATGTCTTTACCATATTCTGAGAGGGATATCAGTGTTGTTTAGTTAAGAATCAAGATGCTATCATGAGTAGCACATTTAACAAGATGCTAACATGAATAGCATGATGCACTTTTAACATGTTGCTAGTATGATGCTAACACATTCAATGAGTTGTCATCATAATCCTAACACATGTAGCATGCTAACATGAGTAGCATGTTGATACCATGTTTTTAACAAGATCATAACTTACCTTTAACATTATCCTAGCATGTCTTTACGATATTCTGAGAGGGACATCGGTGTTGTTTTAGAAATATACTTACATGATTAGCACGTTTAACAAGATGCTAACACGAATAGCATGATGCTAACACATTCAATGAGTTGATCATGCTAACATGAGTAGCATGTTGATATCATGTTTTTAACAAGATCCTAACTTGATTTAACATTATGCTAGCATGATGCTAACATGATTAGCATGTTGGTAGCATGATGATAAACAAGATGCTAACATAATTAGCATGTTTCTAACACAATCCTAACATGATTAACATGCTGCTAGCATGACGTAAACACATTTAACGTTTGGCTAACATGTTTAGCATGATTTGACACCTCATTCATGGGTTTACGACAAACGGTGTGGGACGAGTTACGCCCTGAAGTTTTGTCCAGAAGAGTAATAATAAGTATGCGAGAGAACAATAGTGAAGCTTTGCTTCAAAAGCACCACTAATAATAATAAAAATAATCATAAGTATGTAATATAACAACGGGAAGCACCCCTAAATATGCAAAACTAGCTGTATTATAATCAATACTGTATTGAGCATCATGTCACTGACCCTAAAATGAACGAATGACCTCATTTGCTCTCAGTTTTGTTTGTCAACAGCGTTAGCCTTTAGCTGTGTGTTAGTGTACTGTAGGCTAAGTGAAAGGTCGACTGGTGGTCTCCCTAACAGCTTAAACCACATCGTAAAAAAAACTGGACCATAAAGAACAACTGGCTACTCGGTTCTGACTTCACAATAATAGAGACATAGCTTCGGGAAGTGGGTGGTCCGCTCTCTATGAAAAAAAGGTAGTCTATAACACCTGGTCTGATCAACTCTACGCACTTTGGTTAGAAAACATTCAGAGAATTGAGACAACCGAACCTGGGGCGCAGAAACTCGCGCAGAATGAAGTGTTTAGTGTGGATTAATGGCTAATTATTACACTGTCCGCTGACCCTTAGTTTTACCCCAGCCATTTGCAAGCTGACCATTTGAGCTTGCCAAATTTGACACAGCTGACACAGGCAATAAATTTGAACTAGTTCCACCTCCCCCTCGATCTGCGGCCCCTCACCCTCACAACAAGCACACCACCTCGTGAGATGCACTCGGACACTTTCTGACTGTTGGAATTAATGATTGGAAATCTGATGAAACGGTTGGATTTTCCCAGGGTGGAGATCATGTGACCATTTCACTGACAGAGGGCCCAGTCACATGACCATATTGCACATAAGTTTGGTTACACTTTACTTTGATTGTGAGCACTGTTGATTATAAGTAACTAGATGTCAATTAACTTTCATTAGAGTATTAATAGATGTTCAATAGAGGTTCAGGTTCAGAATAAGTTGACAGGTAGTTGCAAAGTTACTTATAGTCTTTTGAGGAGCATCAAAATAAAGCCGTTATGAAGCAGACAGTCTACTAATACTCTAATGAAGATGTAGCCGCAAAGTTACTTATAGTTAGTAGAATGTCTAAATGGGACCATCAAAATAAAGTCTTACAGAAAGTTCAATCAATCAATATTCGTTCTCTCTTGAATGTTCAGTGTTATGAATAGTTGTGAGACTTGTCTATTGCATTTTAAATAAGCATAAATATTTAAGTTATGACATGTTTATATTTTATATGTATTTACTTTATTTAATATATTTTATTAATAACCAATATTAAAATAAATCATATTTGCTAGTATAAATAGAATTATCGTAAATAACTCATATGTTCTCACATAACTGCGCAAATATTTCTTCTAAATTTTTTTTTCTTCATAATTTCCCTACTTTCGCGTCAAACTCGTTTTGTTTTAGATTCTGAAGAAGTGATTTTAAAACAATGCATATGGATAGTCACGGATTTGTCAGTGTAAACCATACAATTTTCTTTATGGAAAGCAGAAGCTTGGACATTTTTAATATTATGATTTTCACATGCCAGATTCAGAGCATCTCAGTTAAATACATTAGTACTTCACTAAATTATGAATTATGAATTAAAGTATGTGTGATGCTCTGAATGTCCACTCAGATGTGGGAATGTGAGTTTGTGCACCTCAATGGACTCTTCATTGGCCTGAATCCGTCACGTCGCTCAGTCTCGGGTCGTTCTCGCACGGGTGGTTAAAATATCCGCCTGCTGGACACTGAGGAGGGGGTTGACCAGCCTTTGTCCAGGACCTCTCAAACATCTGTGTTATTTTTAAGAGGCAAAATGTCAGTGTGCAGTGAACAGGCGGAAAGATGGACCATGTGTGGCTGAAACCGGGGCCGGTCAAAGCCTCATCTCCGCACCGGAGTGACCAACACTAACATAACGAGAGACAGTGCCAGTAAAGACTGGGAGAATTCAGGGAGATAGGGAAACTTTTTCCAAGTAATATCAATGGCAAAATATATTGCCCCTATATTGCTACATTGCTATTTGATTTTGATCAAATAAATACAGATATATATATATATATATATATATATATATATATATATATATTAGGGCTGTGCAAAAATTAATTGCGATTAATCGCATCCAAAATAAAAGTCTGTGTTTACATAATATATTTGTGTGTGCTGTATATAATTATTTTGTATATATAAATACACACACATGCATATATATATTTAAGAAAATGTGTTATTCATATATAAAATATTTATATTTATATAATATATATTATGTATTTATAAATATATACAGAATTTAAGTGCAAATAATTCTTAAATGTATACATGCATGCATAGGTATTTATATATACAAAATAATTATATAAAGCATACACAAATATATTATGTAAACACAGACTTTTATTTTGGATGCGATTAATCACAATTAACTTTTGCACAGCCCTAATATATATATATATATACACACACAAACATTGTCACAGTTGTTCAATTAATTTCTGTTTTCATAAACTTCTAGTGTGTTATTTTCAGTCACGTGTTCCTTATTTGTTGTTTTCCGTAACACTTTTGTAGTAGTAGTTCACCCCAAAATGAAAACTCTGTCAGTAATTACTCTCCCTCATGTTGTTCAACCCCGTAAGACTTTTGTTCATCTTCGCAACACAAATGAAGATATTTCTAATTAAATCTGAGAGCTGGATCACTCCTCCATAGGCTTCGGGGATCGAAACTTGCCGGCCCAGAAAAGTTATTAAAGACATTGTTAAAACAGTCCGAGTGACTACAGCGGCTCAACCTTAAGTTTATCAAGCGACGAGAATACTTTTTGTGAGCAAAAAACAAAACAAAATTACGACTTTTTTAACTATTGTCAACTATTTTCGAATTGTCAACTATTTTCGAGTGAGTAACAGCGCAGCGCATCTGTGTTGTACGTCACACGCAGGCTCACTATAGAGCATCACAGTCCCGTCCACAGCCGGTGCCGGAAGTAAAAATTCAATACAATTTCTCCATTGACATTTGATATAAAAGCCATAAAAACGTAACCATCATAGACTGTAAAAAAAGATGGACGACGCCCCCTTCGCTCTTTTCCATCAGAGAGAACTGAAGCCGCCAGTGTCTCGATATGACGCTGACATCTTGGAACTTGAGTCTGCGCACTTGCGCGTTTCGGGACCAGTCATGCGCAGTCGTGCTTCAGTGACTACCTCGCACAGAGAACCTGTCAATCACAGCTGTCAATCATGATGTCAGAGCATGAGACGTTGGGGGCGATCGAGACGTTTTGGCTTCACTTTTGAGGGTTGTGCGGCACGCTTGGTAACCATACATGGTAGACTTAAAACCAGCTACGGCTGTACTAAGCGATTGTATGTGCTCATATAAACGCCAAAAGTTCATGGGGCACTAACCTTGTTTTAAGATAAATGCCTTTTAGCGGACCCTAAATTCAATCACTAATTATTATTACTACGGCGGTGAATCAATCAAAAACCAACTTTAGCTGGACAATAACTTTATTCTACAGCTGCTGTAAAGCCAAAACAATATCTGTTACTTTAATTTATCACTGTAAAGCTGCTTTGAAATAAAATATATTGTTAAAGGCGCTATATAAATGAAGGTGACTTGACTTGTTTATGGACAGCACTGAAACCGTTTCATCGACCTGCATGGACTGTGTCTTACCTACGCTGATCCCATCAGGTTTCCCATCAGCACCATCACCACCGAGCTCAGCCAGTCCTGCGCCTCTGCTGGACACTTGCAGTCCTTCTCCTCTGGGTACGCCGTGTTGTGAACGTTGAGCCTAAGGCCACATTTACACATAGCCGGGTATTTAGAGAAACAAATATTTCCCCCCTCCGTTTTCAATAATAACATTGTGCACACAACATTGTTTTAAAGAAAGTTGTCATTTACATCAACCCGCATAAATACGCCGTCGAGTGCCATCATAACTCGGCCAAATCGGGTGCTCGCATGACGTGAAGCATTTTCTGGCGCATAATGTGACGTTTGAGAACCTTAAACCCCGTTTCTCCCAATTCACACATAACCGGCGTTATCACAAATCTCCACTTTGGCCGGAGTTTTTAGACATAATCGTTTTATGTGATAAATCAGGGTTTTAGTGTAAATGAGAGGCCAAACCACAGGGAAATATCTGCGTCTTCCCTTCGTGTAAACAGGGCATAAGGTTGTGCAACCAACAGCCTCATCCGAGCGAAAGGATTCTTTGGCTCCGCCTCCTGCCTCTGATCCCTTCCTCCATCTCAGCCCGTCGACCTGTCGTCTCCTTGGCTCCTCCCATCTTCGGCTCCACCTGAGACCCTCGGCCTTGCGGCTCCACCGGGTTCCTCGACATACCGGGTTCCTCGATATATATATATATATATATATATATATATATATATATATATGTGTGTGTGTGTGTGTGACTTGTGTTTGCAAGGAGTCTAAATGCACACAGGATAATTTAGAGCTACAGACAATACAAATGAAAAAGGTCGATTTTTGGTCGATTTTGAAGTTTCCACAAAAAAGAGTTCATCATGCCTTCGTCTATCAATCCCAATGCTCCAAATAGCGATTAAAAATCTAAAAGTATCTTTATTTTTACATTTTCTGAGAGGAGTACCTTTCCTTTGTCCATGGAAAACTATCTTACTCGCGCTTACTGACAGATCTGAAGCTCCTCAGACACAATGCACAATCCAGTATTTCAAAATATCTGTTCTGGCGAGTATTCACGCAAACATTATCTGTTATGTCTTATGTGACGGTGTAACTGTTGGGAAAAAACATCGGATGTGTACAGTAGGTCTTAATGCTGTCTGTCTCACTAATGTTAATCAAACAAACTGTGGTATCATGGAAAAAAAATATACTTAAAAATTAATATAACTATTTTTTGTTTTGGATTTTTCTCAAAATTGACTTTGCTGACTAATCAATGAAAATAACAATAACTTGTTTTTTAAAACGTGCTCAATGCAACCAGCACGGGCATATATACAGTATACATATATATATATATATATTACACATCTTTTGTTAGATGCAAGTAATTGAGATTTATATGTATATATATACAATTTGAGTAACTTAGATATAGATAAAGTCACAACAGCTTTCTAATAAATTCGCATTTATTAACGGTTGGTTCTGTATAGACTGACATGACCTCTGTGTCCCAATGGAGACATGCATCCGTTATATCACTAGTCTAGTCTGTGGGTTCAGGGTCTCGTCAGCGGTCATATTAAGGACTCATGTTGTCGTCAGCCAACACAAACACTTCATCACATTCATATCACACATACGCACAGACACTCGCAAACCCACAGCTCAACACTCCTCTCCATTAACAGTTCTATTCCGCTCTATAGGGCCACTTAAAGTTCCTGATTCTGTGCTTTTGAAGAGTGCTAGTACATTTACTCCAAGGGAGTCCATTTCTTTCTTCGGCAAGTAGCAAGTGGACCTATAGCTGTATCTTTCATCTGGTAAAATTATCTCAAAGCATCTCATCATATTGCTCACACATTAACATATTAGCTACTGATCCAGCAGGAGAACATGCCATTCATAAACCCAAATTTTGATAGAGAACCTAAAAGCAAGAAAGATAAATGAGACTCAAATCGACATGGTTGACGATCAGTAATGATTTGCAAAGAATTTTTGAAGGCTTTGTTTTTAATATTATACCTCAAACAATGGAGCATTTTGAGGAGAAACCTTTACTTTTCTAAATCATACATACATGTTTTAACCTGGCGGACAATAAAACTGCAGGAAAAAAATCCCATTGATTTACACTGAAGGAAATCAACTCTAGAGACCAAAATAGTGCAGGGACTTGAGAGGTGGGCTCTTTTGAAGTGAGCCAATAAGCATTCACTTAAACCTTGGCAACCACCCCCAAACCCCTAACAACACACTAAAAATCACCAGCTTCGTAACCACGATAAAACGTCCTAGTAACTGTACCCATCCTGAAGACCTCAGAACAACTGGATACTGTAGCAGCACTTAAAATCACTTACACAAACCTTAGCAACCACAACAACCACACAACTACCCTAGCAACCGTCCTGAAAACATTAGAAACTGATAGTCCTACATTAAAAAAACACTCTTAGGAAAATGCATTGCAACAACTTGGAAACCACCCACAACATTCTAATACAATGCACTAAAAATCACATAGAACACCTTAGCAACCACATTGAAATGGCATATTAACCACCCTGAGCAACTTAGAAACTGATGGCCACAGGTTAAAAAAACACCTTAGCAACTGCATAGCAACACCTTGGCAACGACCCAAACCACACCCTAGCAAATGCATGGCAACACACTAAAAATCACGTTGACCACCTTAGCAACTACATTAAAATTTCATAGTAACCATCCTGAGCACCTAAGAACCTGAAAAAAACCCCACTAAAATCATCTTAGCAACTACAAAGCAACACATTGGCAACCACCCACAACTCCCTAGTAACCGCATAACACCACACTGAAAATCGCTTTAAACACATTAGCAACTGAAGCATGATGAAGACCTTAGAAACTGACAGCTAAAACAACACTCAGAACACCTTAACAACTACTTCATCAGTGCCTTGGCAACCAGCCACAACACTCTAGCAAACGCATAGCAACACACTGAAATCACTTAGAAAACCTTAGCAACCACATTGAAATACCCAAGTAACCATCCTGAGCTCTTTAGAAACTGATGGCCACATGTTAAAAACACCTTAGCAACAGCATAGCAACACCTTAGCAGCCACTCACAAAACTCTAGTAATGTATAAAAACACACTGAAAATAGCTTCAAACATATTAGCAACCAGAATGAGAAGCCATAGTAAAAAACCTGGGCTCTTTAGAAACTGAAGGCCACATGTTAAAAACACCTCAGCATCGGCATAGCAACACCTTAGCAACCACTCACAACACTCTAGTAATGTATAAAAACACACTGAAAATAGCTTCAAACATATTAGCAACCAGAATGAGATGCCATAGTAACCAACCTGGGCTCTTTAGAAACTGAAGGCCACATGTTAAAAACACCTCAGCAACGGCATAGCAACACCTTAGCAACCACCCACAACACTCTAGTAAACTTTACATTAACCATAGCGTCAGTTCTGGCAGGTCATGTTAGTCATGCTCACATCAGCTGACATACATCTACCTATAGGAATACGCCTATCACTGTACACATATATAAGCTCCTTCAGTATTATCAGCAGCTATCGTGTTTCTCATGAGCTGATTACCCTCCTCCCTCCCCAGCTCCTCCTCTCGTCAGTCAATATGGCATTCGAATTCCCCTTGAATATTAGAATAAATTCTTGAATTATGTTGTGCTTTAAAATCTTGAATTAATGATATCTGAGATTAATGATATCCACATTGAGATGCCATGGTAACCACCCTGAGCACATTAAAAAACTGATTTACACGTTAAAGTAACTGCATAGCAACACCTTAGCAACCACCACAACACCCTAGTAATGTTTAGAAACACAATGAAATAGTGTCAAACACATTAAGATCCCGATTGAAACACCATAGTAACCATCCTAAGCACTTTAGAAACTGATGGCCACGTTAAAAAAAACCTTAGCAACTGCATAGCAACACCTTGGCAACCACCCACAATCACACTTGTGTATCGGGGGCAGCCGTCTGTCTAGCCTTTGTCTCTGTCTCCGTCTGATCTCTCTGTAGTTCACACCTGATCCCGAACCACTGCACTTCACACAGGAATTTTCCATTTTCTATTTTCTCTTGCAGCTCGTCCCGCCCCTCCTTCCACCCCCAACGGCCCCTACAGCCGCCACAAAGACAAATGTGTCACTCTCTCTAACAAACCACCAGAAAACACCAGCCCTTCATTTAATATATACATTATTATTATTATTTTATTCATATTAATACAATTATTATATATACAAAGCATATATACATTTAGGAGGTTCTTGTAAATAATCGGAGTATAGAGATATTACTTTATTTTTCGCTGATTGCTCAGGTGATTTTTGACAGTGAAGTATCTTGTCCTGAGGAGGTCCTTTAGCGTGGGAATTGTGTGGTTTTATTCGGGTCATTCAGCATGCCCTCTTACCTGTCCCCGACCCCTGAACTCTCCGTCAATCTCTCTTCACCTTCCTTTTCTCTCTTTCCTTCTTCCTTTACCTCCACAATCTAAAGCCGCATCTCTCACTGCAGTGACCTCTCAATCACACCTGCTTTTTTTGTGATGTTGTATTACTCGAATATGAAAACAGGTTTCCCCAATAAAATAAATAAATAAAATAAAATTCTTTGGAAATTTATCTTTTCTCTTATTGGAATCAAAATGTGGATCCAAAACAATAGGATGATGTAATACGATCGAATTCACTGAGAAATGAAATTGCGAAAAAATATTACTAATAAGAAACTGGTTGTTTTACATTTTAATAGAGTTTTACACTTTTACAGAAATAGAAATGTTTCAAAGTCAGATCAAATGAGTGAAGAAAGAAACGATAAAAAATGTGTCTTTATCTCTCATGCTGGAAAAGAAAGGTCAACTCAAGTGCATCGCATTACAGTATTGCACACAGTGGCTGAATTTGGAATAACATACCACCATACCAATCATACTATTTCTGCCATATTTGAAATGACAAATGACAATACTGTCCTTTGTTGTGCACAAATCTAGGTCAGTCCATGCAAACAGAGAATCTACATACCCGATCACCAGCTGGAGTGCCCTTGAGAGCCACCAGGGGGCAACCACAGACTATTGTCCTTCTCTGACCCCATACTTACACTGTACACGTCTGCGGCACATTACGGCTCCGCCCAGGTTTTGTTCAATCCTCCACGCGGTACCAGCTCACACCAGGAGTATTTCAGAAGCGTTGCGACTGGATCCGCGAGACCCTATGATTTGCACGTCCGATGTAGTTTTTCTTGATTTTTCGTGTTTTTTCTTGATTTTTGGGGTTCTACTATGGTTAATTGTTATGTTTTGCCTGGTTTAATTGTATTTATTGTTGTGCTTATTGCTATGCACTACTTTATTGTACTGTAGCCTACAAAGATAATACACTTAAAAGTCCCTTAATGAATGACAAGTATAAACGATTTGTGTGTTTTAGTTTTTTTAAATACATCCTCAATTATCTTGTATTTATATTTCACATACAGTGCCTATGAGCAGGAGGAGAACACTGGCTTTTGGACACGGCGTCTGTCAAAAATAGCCTAGGCGCCTATCTTTAGCGAAGCGGCGCGGAGACTTCATTCTCCATAATCCATTGCCTGGACTCATCGACACTCATTGCTTTCAGCTTTGTCTCATTTACCTTGTTTGTTCACCCTATCCACAAGTTTCCGAGGGGCGCTCCTGTAAAAAATAAAGTGGGTGAAACTTCCGGTGACGCGGCGGAAGTAGCATTCCAATGGTATTTTGTGTGTTAGTTAGCGAAGAGGCTAGCTGTTTTTCGGAGAATTATTTTACTATTTAAAGACGCAAATGTTTATGAGAGATGTCGTTACGGAGCTCAGGGACAACATGTGCTATTCGCGGTTGTATGTATAACCGGACTAAACTAATTTAGTGGCTTAAACGGGATTGTTTTGAACATTTTGAACATAAGCTGAAAACGAAATCGGAGTGATCCTGCCAACGACTGTAACGTTAGTTTCCATCACCTCCCAAAAGACGACGAATCTTCCTGTGTACATTTGTTTAAATTCTTAATGTTCTATAAACTCTATCAGCATGTGTTTGGCTGTTTGCTACTGATGTTACACCTAAACTCAGGCTGAAAGTTCAGTGTAAGTCTTTTAAAAATCAGGAATTGCCTACAAAAACAACTCGATTGGAACTACAGATGGTGTAAACTCAGGATCAAAGCCTGTGTTGCCAGAATACCAAATGTGCCAGTTAATGTATTCAAGCAGCACATTCATTTATAATTTTGAATAAACTCCAAAGCACAATGACTAAGTGTGTATTTTTTATTTTAATTGTTTGTCAGCTCGCACAACTGTCTGTCACCATGCCCTGATGAGTATTGATTATTAATAATGTTATTATAATACTCCCAATCAACGACTGCGGAGGGTAAAGGTACTGTTATTTCACCCTTTTGAATTTCGTTGAGGTTGTGTTCCCACATCGTTAGCTAGTTTGGATCGCTATAACTTGAATGACTGTCAACTGTTGAATGAACGAGTGTCAAGCATGTCAAATCGCGCTTTGTTTACTTGCAACCGGAAGTCGCGCCCACTTTTGACGCAAGGCCTCATGGGGCGTAGGAAACTTGTGGATATAAGCCTGGTCAATTCTGTCATTCATTGCGAAGTCTTGCATGTGTCTATACTGCATTTCTGAGCATTCATGTCCCTTGGCTTTTTGGATTCTCTGCCGGTTGCTCTGGATTTGTCTGTTCTGTCTCTGCCCTAGACTCTGTAATTGTTTGGACTGTTTGCCTGTGTTTTGATCTTTGCCTGTTTGTGTGGATTACGATTGTAGATTAATAAATACTGCGTTTGGATCCTCAACCTTCATGTCTCAAAAGCAGTTTCATAACACTTATCCAGTAATGGATACCGCAGTTCAACTCATCCGTTTGCAGCAAGGTAACATATCACTCGAGGCCCACACCCGATATTTCCCAGACCTTGAGCATCTCACTTTCCTTATTTTGCCCTTATTGACTTAATGATTGCTACCAATCCCAACTCACATTTCCAAATCAGTGATGGTCCTTGAGGATCAATGGTTGAGTTTTTGGACTATGCACTGCTATTAAGTGGGTCTTCCTACATAGTTGTGGAAGTAGAGGAGGACGCTTCCCCAAAACATTTTTTTTTGCAAGACACACCAAGGTCCGGAGCTTGGTCCATCACGGTCACCAGTGTGTCCGGTTATAATGGTCGCTAGTCCTGTGCTTTTTGCATCCTGTGGTTCACAACATGATAGCCTGTGATAGCCTCACATCATAGCCTGTGCACAACATGACTGCCCTGCCAGAGTCTCCAATCCTCATAGACGCCATGCCAAAGCCCGACACCAACGCAGAGGTTGTACCCGAACTTCCTGTCTGCCTTGATGCAACTGCAAAGGTCGTACCCGAACTTCCTGTCTGCCTTGATGCGACCGCAGAGGTCGTACCCGAACTTCCTGTCCACCTCGTTGGGACCGCAGAGGTCGTACCCGAACTTCCTGTCTGCCTTGATGCGACTGCAGAGGTCGTACCCGAACTTCCTGTCTGCCTCGTTGCGACGGCAGAGGTTGTACCCGAACTTCCTGTCTGCCTTGATGCGACTGCAGAGGTCGTACCCGAACTTCCTGTCTTTCTTGATGCAACTGCAAAGGTTGTACCCGAACTTCCTGTCTACCTCGTTGCGACCGCAGAGGTTGTACCCGAACTTCCTGTCTGCCTTGATGCGACCGCAGAGGTCGTACCCGAACTTCCTGTCTGCCTTGATGCGACCGCAGAGGTCGTACCCGAACTTCCTGTCTGCCTTGATGCGACTGCAGAGGTCGTACCCGAACTTCCTGTCTGCCTCGTTGCGACCGCAGAGGTTGTACCCGAACTTCCTGTCCACCTCGTTGGGACCGCAGAGGTTGTACCCGAACTTCCTGTCTGCCTTGATGCGACCGCAGAGGTTGTACCCGAACTTCCTGTCCACCTCGTTGGGACCGCAGAGGTTGTACCCGAACTTCCTGTCTGCCTTGATGCGACTGCAGAGGTCGTACCCGAACTTCCTGTCTGCCTCGTTGGGACCGCAGAGGTCGTACCCGAACTTCCTGTCCACCTCGTTGGGACCGCAGAGGTTGTACCCGAACTTCCTGTCTGCCTTGATGCGACCGCAGAGGTTGTACCCGAACTTCCTGTCCACCTCGTTGGGACCGCAGAGGTTGTACCCGAACTTCCTGTCTGCCTTGATGCGACCGCAGAGGTTGTACCCGAACTTCCTGTCCACCTCGTTGGGACCGCAGAGGTCGTACCCGAACTTCCTGTCTGCCTTGATGCGACTGCAGAGGTCGTACCCGAACTTCCTGTCTGCCTCGTTGCGACCGCAGAGGTTGTACCCGAACTTCCTGTCTGCCTTGATGCGACTGCAGAGGTCGTACCCGAACTTCCTGTCTGCCTTGATGCGACTGCAGAGGTCGTACCTGAACTTCCTGTCTGCCTCGTTGCGACCGCAGAGGTCGTACCCGAACTTCCTGTCTGCCTTGATGCGACTGCAGAGGTCGTACCCGAACTTCCTGTCTGCCTCGTTGCAACCGCAGAGGTCGTACCCGAACTTCCTGTCTGCCTTGATGCGACCGCAGAGGTCGTACCCGAACTTCCTGTCTGCCTCGTTGCAACCGCAGAGGTCGTACCCGAACTTCCTGTCTGCCTTGATGCGACCGCAGAGGTCGTACCTGAACTTCCTGTCTGCCTTGATGCGACTGCAGAGGTCGTACCCGAACTTCCTGTCTGCCTCATTGCAACCGCAGAGGTCGTACCCGAACTTCCTGTCTGCCTTGATGCGACTGCAGAGGTCGTACCCGAACTTCCTGTCTGCCTTGATGCGACTGCAGAGGTCGTACCCGAACTTCCTGTCTGCCTCGATGCGACTGCAGAGGTCGTACCTGAACTTCCTGTCTGCCTTGATGCGACTGCAGAGGTCGTACCCGAACTTCCTGTCTGCCTCGTTGCGACCGCAGAGGTCGTACCTGAACTTCCTGTCTGCCTTGATGCGACTGCAGAGGTCGTACCCGAACTTCCTGTCTGCCTCGATGCGACTGCAGAGGTCGTACCCGAACTTCCTGTCTGCCTCGTTGCGACCGCAGAGGTCGTACCCGAACTTCCTGTCTGCCTTGATGCGACTGCAGAGGTCGTACCCGAACTTCCTGTCTGCCTCGATGCGACTGCAGAGGTCGTACCTGAACTTCCTGTCTGCCTTGATGCGACTGCAGAGGTCGTACCCGAACTTCCTGTCTGCCTCGTTGCGACCGCAGAGGTCATACCCGAACTTCCTGTCTGCCTCGTTGCGACCGCAGAGGTCGTACCCGAACTTCCTGTCTGCCTCGATGCGACTGCAGAGGTCGTACCTGAACTTCCTGTCTGCCTTGATGCGACTGCAGAGGTCGTACCCGAACTTCCTGTCTGCCTCGA
Source organism: Pimephales promelas (assembly GCF_016745375.1). The sequence continues at coordinate 3,638,428 of NW_024121199.1, read as the reverse complement.
TGCGACTGCAGAGGTCGTACCTGAACTTCCTGTCTGCCTTGATGCGACTGCAGAGGTCGTACCCGAACTTCCTGTCTGCCTCGATGCGACTGCAGAGGTCGTACCCGAACTTCCTGTCTGCCTCGTTGCGACCGCAGAGGTCGTACCCGAACTTCCTGTCTGCCTCGATGCGACTGCAGAGGTCGTACCTGAACTTCCTGTCTGCCTTGATGCGACTGCAGAGGTCGTACCCGAACTTCCTGTCTGCCTCGTTGCGACCGCAGAGGTCGTACCCGAACTTCCTGTCTGCCTCGTTGCGACTGCAGAGGTCGTACCCGAACTTCCTGTCTGCCTCGTTGCGACCGCAGAGGTCGTACCCGAACTTCCTGTCTGCCTTGATGCGACTGCAGAGGTCGTACCCGAACTTCCTGTCTGCCTTGATGCGACCGCAGAGGTCGTACCCGAACTTCCTGTCTGCCTTGATGCGACTGCAGAGGTCGTACCCGAACTTCCTGTCTGCCTTGATGCGACTGCAGAGGTCGTACCCGAACTTCCTGTCTGCCTCGTTGCGACCGCAGAGGTCGTACCTGAACTTCCTGTCTGCCTTGATGCGACTGCAGAGGTCGTACCCGAACTTCCTGTCTGCCTCGATGCGACTGCAGAGGTCGTACCCGAACTTCCTGTCTGCCTCGTTGCGACCGCAGAGGTCGTACCTGAACTTCCTGTCTGCCTTGATGCGACTGCAGAGGTCGTACCTGAACTTCCTGTCTGCCTCGTTGCGACCGCAGAGGTCGTACCTGAACTTCCTGTCTGCCTTGATGCGACTGCAGAGGTCGTACCCGAACTTCCTGTCTGCCTTGATGCGACTGCAGAGGTCGTACCCGAACTTCCTGTCTGCCTCGTTGCGACCGCAGAGGTCGTACCTGAACTTCCTGTCTGCCTCGATGCGACTGCAGAGGTCGTACCCGAACTTCCTGTCTGCCTCGTTGCGACCGCAGAGGTCGTACCTGAACTTCCTGTCTGCCTCGATGCGACTGCAGAGGTCGTACCTGAACTTCCTGTCTGCCTTGATGCGACTGCAGAGGTCGTACCTGAACTTCCTGTCTGCCTTGATGCGACTGCAGAGGTCGTACCCGAACTTCCTGTCTGCCTCGATGCGACTGCAGAGGTCGTACCTGAACTTCCTGTCTGCCTTGATGCGACTGCAGAGGTCGTACCCGAACTTCCTGTCTGCCTCGTTGCGACCGCAGAGGTCGTACCCGAACTTCCTGTCTGCCTCGTTGCGACCGCAGAGGTCGTACCCGAACTTCCTGTCTGCCTCGATGCGACTGCAGAGGTCGTACCCGAACTTCCTGTCTGCCTTGATGCGACCGCAGAGGTCGTACCCGAACTTCCTGTCTGCCTTGATGCGACTGCAGAGCTTTTGAACTTCATATATTCAAACAAATGACACAAGTTTCAATAGAAATTCAGCTGTACAATCTAACCATATTTCAAAGACAATAGAATTAATTATGAAATTACATATAAAGATGTACCTACAGTAAGTGGGTCAAAAATCACTCTAAGTTCAACTACTTGCATTTATTATTATATTAAAATATAAATAATTTTCAGTTCATTCTAAATGACACGCAGTTAAGGATTCAAAAACATTACATTCATTTCACACCTAAGTATATTATTTCCATTATTATTATTCCTTTATTGTGCTAAAGTTGACTTTTTCACAAGGGTCCAAGACTTTGCAGAACATTTAATTTCGTCAGAATGCGCTGGGAATGGCTAGCAGTGGAAAACGACCTGGAGGGACTAACTACCCATACTAACCAGCCAAACCTTGACCCCTTCAGACCTGACGTTGGGTTAAACAATGTTTAAGTAGCAATTTGACTATCGGTTAACAATATGCTGTAGCTTGTGTCACATTTCAGAGGTTAGGTCTTCATGTCAGAGGATATTTAAAGATTATGAACAGACTTTTAAAATTTGAAAATCAAGAAATTTTCAAGAATGAAAAATCAAGAATATGCATTAAGAATGTAAATAGAGTGAATTCTGATTTTGTGTTGACTTTAAACTTTCTATTTGAAATGTGAGAAAGACGTCAATGTTAGCATTTGACTTCATGTGTATCCAGCGAGTGATGGAGAGCGGCTTTGATGCGGGTGTGTGTGTGTGTACTGAAATAGACAAGATTAATTGGTTGGAGCGACTTAATTTTTTTAAATTGAAATTTGTGTTTATGCCACAAATCATTAAGTTCCTCTAACTCAATGTAGCTTGTTAAACGTTAATTCAAAATACCTCAAAATTAATGTATGCAAATTGTTGCGTTAATTTTTATTTGTTGAGCCAACATTATTTTTTAGAGTTTGTGAATGTGCGTGTGTGAGTGTTTATGTGTGTGGGCGATTGTGTGTGACCGTGAGAGTGTGTGTGTGAGGTCGGGCAGAGAGCAGGGTAACAGTACACCACTGCAGACAGCACTTAAACACTCAGCGAGAGACACTCTCTCAGCTCCTGTTTCAGTCACCTGTGTGGATGTGTGTGTGTGTGTGTGTGTGGAGGAGAGCTCTGCAAGTTTCTACAGGACCCCCAACAGTGACGGCGCAGGGGCCACACTCATCCTGAGAGAGAGAGAGAGAGAGAGAGAGAGAGAGAGAGAGGTTACCTACTGCTGATGAGCTCGAAGAAATAAAGAAATACATACACCTATACCAAAATGTGTTTAAAATACATTTATTTCATACTAAGTGTACTACAAACCCATTAACATATTTACTGACGTATCGCTTGAGACTTACTGATATAAATATTATAATCAATTTTATTTGGAATGCTTCTTTATTGTACAATGCACATTTCTTAATATTAAACCTGAAGATGTGTTTTCGGCACTTTTAAAAGGATAGTATGATATCTGGAAAAAAATGCAAGATATTTTAGGTGAACCTAAAGTTTATTTGCAATAGTTCCACTTTAGCACAATCAAATATACTTAAGGATATCTTTAGTTGAACTTCAGCACTTTTTCTGGATAACTAAAAGTCCTAAATTAGTTCCAATTTAGCAGACTTTAACCCAAAAAACGTATTTTGGACAAATGTGGGCAAAATAGTTTTGATTTATTTAAAAAAAAAAAATACTTCCCATGATCTAAACGGTACGAGACTTGGCTACTTTTCCTAAATTTGCCTCCTGAACACACACAATTTTTTTGACTCAATTCTACAATGTTAAGTGGGTGAAAAAACTCCTTAATCTTGTATTTGGGTCAAAAATGGGCACCCATAGAAATGAATGGGAAAAACTGTAATTTAGAGCACACTAAAATAAGCCAAAATAAGACACCAGGTGACAGCAAAGTCACTTCATCTTTGGGTTTTAGCTCTAAGAACTTATTGGAATAATGTTTTAATGTAGTTAAAAAAAAATTCAAAAATAAAACATAAAAATAAGCATATTTTACATAGAAAATATCGTACATTTTGAAGTAAATAAATTCAAAAATACCCCCAAAATAAATGGAAATTATATCACCCGATAGTGGTTGTATCTCTATATTAGTGTTGCTTGATCTTAGACACAATTGACCACAACATTATTTTAAATAGACTCGAAAATGATGTTGGCATTAGTGAAATTTGCATTAGCATTGTATATGATTTATACTTATCTGACCGTTATCAGTTTGTAGCACTAAATGAAGAGATGTCTTATCGATCACAAGTTCAGTATGGTGTACCACAAGGCTCAGTACTAGGACCGCTGCTGTTCACTCTATACATGCTACCCTTGCTAATTTGAAAGTCACGTTTTTTAGTATCTGTAAAACCAACCCGATCTCACGACAATTCGTACGAATTTTACAAGGTGGCTAATTCGTAATCGTAACAATTCGTATGACCTCACTCGTACGATTTTTGCTAAATCGTACATATTTTACGAGTTGGCCCCATGTGGTATGAATTCATACGAATGACCTACCCCTGACCCCGCCCCTAAACCTACCCATCATGTGGATTTAGGCAAATAGTACTGGGAGCTGGAACCGGGAACACTTCCTATAACACCCGATGTTACATCATAAGAATAATGGCATCAACGCAGTGGCGTAACGAGCCAACACCGGGCCCTTATGTAGGATTATCAAGGCGGCCCCCTACTACAGCACGTGATGACCCAATGTCCACGAGTAGGCTAACATGAATAGGACAGGATAGGATCATAGAGATACACAGCATATACGAGATGAGATGACTGACAAAATCAGGAGTAGCCTATGCGCACCAAACATTAAAATAAAAATAAAAACACTGCTGGTGACGACGCACCTTGACACATTGTTACTCACTGCTATGACTGCACACACATAGGCCTAGGTCCAAATACGTAAAAAAGATGCTCACTTACATTATAGTGGGATTTTCCGGGCTTTACTCTGTGTGTGCGAAGTTGTTCATTAAATCCTTAAGATCCAAATGGCGCGCACTGGCATTTTCAATTGACAGTTTCACTCTCTCGCTCTATCTCAATCTCTGTGTCATCTTTGTAAAGAAGCTTCCTAGCTTTGGTAATTTATTAATTAATTTGTCAAATTCCTCTTTTCTTTAGCGCTTTTGAAAGCCACTTTTGTGTTTGTAATTTGCCGACTCCATATCGGTCTAATGTTTTTTTCTGTTTTGCACGCAATATGCATGTTCACCTGGAGATCGCCCAGTCCCAATTCGAAACATATTACACCAAAATCAATTATTGTTCGTTTCAAACATGTATTTAATGATCAGTAAAATATGTTGTTCAAATAAATTCGCGAAAAATTCAAATGCGATCAGAATAAAAGTAGTAAAATGCGATGGGGGCCCCACCCTGAGTTTTGTTGACATCACACTTTAATCCAGAGCAGCTATATATATATATATATATATATATATAGAAATGAATGAACTAAATTAATAACTTTTTTAAAACAAAAATGAACCATCACTGAACTTCTTTAAGCTGGACTGTGACACTATTTTTTTTCTTCTGGAAACAAACTTTGTTGTGTTATTTTCCTGTTATAAAGCTGCTTTGAAACAGTCTGTATTGTAAAAAAGTGTTTTATAAATAAAGGTGACTTGATTTGACATAGACACACACACACACACACACACACACAGAAAGTGCAAGACATGTAGACAAAAACAATGTGAGACATTGATATTTCTCTGGAATGTTCTTGTCACAGAGGACTGACACGTAACCATTGACCATTCAGAGGTGTGTGTGTGTGTGTGTGTGTGTGTCAGTAGCACTGTGATACAGGGTAAATCGTAGCTGTCCATCATACAGTCCTGTAGTTCTTTGTGTTGTGTCACACTCGGTTTCAATCTCAGAGACAGAGACTGTCAAACTGCGGATTCTCTTCATACTGTTCATTCCAGCTGCATATCTCTGCTACTCCTGCACGATAATATCAGCTATTATTGAATAAACCTCGTACAGTTTCTGCTCAATTAGCATTGATATTTGATGTTAAATAAAGCACACAGTAAAAGCATCACTGCCAACATCTGCTGCCCTGCATTTGTGACATCTGTTTATTATGTTGTGTAGTTAATCTTTAAAATAGATTTTATTAAAACAAACATATTTCAACGGCTTTGTGTGTGTGTGTGTGTGTGTGTGAGAGAGAGAGAGAGAGAGAGAGAGAGAGAGAGAGAGAGAGAGAGAGAGAGTGTGTGTGTGTGTGTGTGTGTGTGTGTGAAACAGGTCAAAATGTTCTTGGAAATATTTTGTGATGCCTTCTAATTTTTTTAATTCTTCTATTTTTTCAATTCAAATAAAAATACTGTATAATTATTATTGAATAGAGAGGAGCAACAGTTCATAATATATATATATATATATATATATATATATATATATATATATATATTAGGGCTGTCAAAATATTAATCGTGATCAATCACGATTAATTGCATCCTAAATAAAAGTTTGTGTTGATTTATATATATAATTTATATTATATATAAATATTTTATATATAAATATTTTTTATTAATTAATTTATTTTTTATTTTATTTTAAATTATTATTTTTTCTTAAATATACATGCATGTGTGTGTATTTATATATATATATATATATATGTATGTATTACGGCGGCGTATTGCATTCACTTGAAGAAAAAAAATCTACTCTGTTTTTCTGAATTAACGAGTAAATTTTTCATGAGAAAAAAAATTTGCTCTGTTTTTCTGAATTAATGAGTTAATTTTTCATGAGAAAAAATTTTTCTCTGTTTTTCTGAATTAATGAGTTAATTTTTCATGAGAAAAATTTTTTTTGCTCTGTTTTTCTGAATTAACGAGTTAATTTTTCATGAGAAAATTTTTTTTTTGCTCTGTTTTTCTGAATTAACGAGTTAATTTTTCATGAGAATTTTTTTTTGCTCTGTTTTTCTGAATTAATGAGTTAATTTTTCATGAGAAAAAAGGTTTTTCTCTGTTTTTCTGAATTAATGAGTTAATTTTTCATGGAATTTTTTTTTGCTCTGTTTTTCTGAATTAACGAGTTAATTCAGAAAAAACAGAGCAAAAAACTTTTTTTTTCACGAAAAATGAACTCATTAATTCAGAAAAACAGAAAAAAATATTTTCTCATGAAAAATTAACTCATTAATTCAGAAAAACAGAGAAAAACTTTTTTTCTCATGAAAAATTAACTCATTAATTCAGAAAAACAGAGCAAAAAAATTTCTCATGAAAAATTTACTCGTTAATTCAGAAAAACAGAGGAAAAAAATTTTCTCATGAAAAATTAACTCATTAATTCAGAAAAACAGAGAAAAAAAATATTTTCTCATGAAAAATTAACTCATTAATTCAGAAAAACAGAGAAAACCTTTTTTTCTCATGAAAAATTAACTCATTAATTCAGAAAAACAGAGCAAAAGAAATTTTCTCATGAAAAATTAACTCATTAATTCAGAAAAACAGAGAAAAAAAATATTTTTCTCATGAAAAATTAACTCATTAATTCAGAAAAACAGAGCAAAAAAATTTTCTCTTGAAAAATTAACTCATTAATTCAGAAAAACAGAGAAAAAAAATATTTTTCTCATGAAAAATTTACTCATTAATTCAGAAAAACAGAGTAGATTTTTTTTCTTCAAGTGAATGCAATACGCTTCCGTAATACGTATATATATATATATATATATATATATATAATTATACACAGTGCACCCATTAATCGTTTGACAGCCCTTACATATATATATATATATATATATATATATATATATATGAACTGTTGCTCCTCTCTATTCAACAATAATTATTGAAAATGAGTTTTTCTTACAAAAGTAAGTTGTTTTAGATAGTTATCAGAGCAAAGAAATATTTTCATGCCACTATACAAACGCAGAGCAATTCAAACCATGATGAAAGAAGGGCTGTATGCCACTTGTGTGGCAGCTTTCGTTCTGTCTTTCTCTGTCTCACACACACACACACACATACACACACACACACACACACACACACACACACACACACCTCGCCTGAAGCAGGAATGAGCTCTGGGGTGAGGGGCATCATTAAGGGTTTGGTTTATCTACATCTTAACCCTGCAGAACGAGGTATTCCTTCCCAAATCTCACACACGCTGAGCCAAACAATCCACTCTGAATGGGCAACAAGGAAACAGCATGTCGTTCTTTACAAAAGCACGGTTAGAAACAATGATTTCCCCATTGAGGTGCTTAATTGTCAGTCAGAGGTGGGCGAGAGACTCAGGCACGGGCGAGAGAGATGGAGTCAGGCCTTCACAATGCCTGCCTTTCTTTCACATTCAGGTGCCACAAAGCAGGTATCTCAAAAGAGTTAATCCCACATTCAGACCCCTGGCGGGACAAGAGGGGCCTTTCACACCGCAGAGGAGGTGCGTTTGTGTTTTAGGTGTGTTCTCTCCTCCCAGTCTCACTCCACACCTAAGCCTACGATTTCATCTCACGAGACAGAAAACATATTTCTGGTAAATTCTTTTTGTTCTTCGCTTAGGGGTAAAAAGACACCATTGAAGAGCCAGACCGATATATCGGCCGGCTGATATTCGGCATTTTCCAAAATATCGGTATCGGCAGTTATAATGGCCGATAAATGAATATTTCAAAAATACAATAAAAACGGACTAAACACGCTTCAATCATCTCTCCTTGGCCTGTTATATTGAAAATGTATGTTTTACAATATACAGTATGATGTTATCTATTGCTAAATTATGGCTCATCATAGACTAGCTAACCACAAAGCTAGCTAATGCCGCTATCGTCACTGGAAGACCGCTAACGTTAACATTAATGAGCTTGGAAACCACAATAAACTTTTTCTGCCTAAATAAAGTAATTATTACTGTATTTATAATTATAACTAGCATATCTCTAGTTACAGTCCCTGCATTGTAAAATGTAAGTTAGACTTGCGGGGAGTGAACATTTAGACATAGAGAAAAAGTATCAAACGTATCTTGTGCATAAAAGTTAGCTTTTCTTTTGCATGTGTGTGAAATCCAACAATATTTAATAAAAAAATATTGTAATTATAAGGTAGCTTATAAGGCAATGTAGGGACTAATTATTATTTATTTATCCGAACTTTAATATATTTTGATGTTCCTCTGTTCTATTGTGACAATAAATGAAACAAGTTTCTTTTTAAAATGCTTTATCATTTTAGTTAAAACTCATAAATAACTATGTTAGGGAAATCTGTTAATGTTTTGTTGCGCGTCTCTGAAAAAAAAAAAATCATCGGCCGATATATCGGATTTTAAAACCCAAAAATATTTGTATTGGTATCGGCCTTCAAAATCCTTTATCGGTCGGGCTCTGTTTCGAGATTACCGTAAACAGATTCTGGTTTGAGAGATGAATATGTGCTGCGATCTCCTCTCAATAACACAATAAACGCACGACTAGCATGCCAGCGGTGAGAAAACTGCAGTTCAGAAAGCATTTTCACAGCTCTTAGATTCAGCACTCCAGTAAAGTCACGTCTCGTTTATTTATAAAGCACTTTATACACAGTATATTGCTTGAAAGCAGCAGCTCAACAGTATTAAACATGTAAAACCAGTATCAGTGTCTCTTTCAACTTCAGTTTCTACTATAAAGCGGCTCTCATGGGCCGAACAGAAGAAACGAACTGGTGAAGGTTTATGGTGCGTTCACGTGAAATGGCAATTACAGTAAATACCAAAAGCAGACGTGGAAATGCACATGAACATAGTAGAATATTTTGATGCGCGAGTTGCCGAGATGATGAGATGACCTTTGACCTTTTTCAAAATGGCGGAGAGCGACGCGAGAGTCGTGAATGGTAAAAATATATACTATTCATGATCTAGAAAATATACAGCGATTTATTTACCGTTTGAGTTTTGATAAATCATCTACTTAAGACTTAAGCAATGTAAAATAGTTTTAGCTAAATAACAGGTCTGGATCTCCATCTTTTTACCACATTACGACAACAAAAGCACTTGAACGCAACACACTGGCAAATACCAGTTCACAAGTGGAAAATATCATATTTCCATAGCATGTGAACGCACCATTACACCTCAAAGAAGGCGGAGCCACAGAGCCACACCCACCTATTACATCATCACCACACCAACCAATGGTGCTTTCTGGAAGGTTAGCTTTGTCAAGCTGTTTCGTTTTGGCCTGATTTTGTTCTGAATGACACCAGTTTGCTCTTATATCCCTGCTGAAAAATCCAGCTAAAACCAGCCTAGGCTGGTTGGCTGGTCTTAGCTGGTTTAAGCTGGAAGTAGCTGGTTTTAGTTGGTCACCCAGCCTGGCTTAGCTGGTTAAGCTGGTCTCCCAGCCTGGCTACCAACTTGACCAGCTAAGACCAGCCTGACCAGCTGAAAAAGTGTTCAAAACCCCTCTAAAACCAGCCTGATAAACCAACTAACCAGGCTGGGAGACCAGCCAAAACCAGCCAACCAGCCTTGACTGGTTTTAGCTGGATTTTTCAGCAGGGATATCAGGGCGCATTAGTATTTCCAGTAAATTAAATTCCATATTTTTTTTCCCTCATGACTTCTGGAGAGAAAAAAGCCAGAAACTGAACAAGGTTGAAGCTCGTCTGTGTTCGCACACAATAGAGTATACTTTGAAAGGCTACGTGTTTGGCTGACGTCATTCATAACTGTGGTTATGAACTTTATTTTTTTCCCACCAGCACAAACATTCAGTCTGAAATGATTACGCATGCAATTCATCTGGTCATAACAATGCCGGGGAAAAGCATTTGTCGGTACATGAGGGCACTGTACGCTTGCAGGCAACGGTTTCTAGTGTCTGAACTTGTCTGTGCATGTGTGCCTGACCGCACTAATCACTGGGTCGCTTCGGTGGCACTGTGCTTTTCATTTGAAAAGTTAGTCAAAGAAGATTAAAATGGGGCAAAAACAAATAAACAACAGAATGTGAAGTTAGAAACAACACTGGATGTGTGAGGACGTCAGAAGGGACCTGCGTTTGTACAACTCGGGTTCGAAAGTTTCAGCACAAGTGTTAAATATAACAATGTGTTTTATTAAAATTCCTGGCATTGTCAAATTTTCTTTCATTTCTCAAAATGTACAACACTGAGTCCTAACAAAACAGCGACAAGCTCTTTTTTGGACAAACATACACACAAGCACAGCCAATCAGAAGGCATTTGATGTTTGATGTTTAAACTACAGTCATGTGGAGAAAGATTTTGGACCAATGACATTTCAGTGTGAAATTGAACAGGTGTTCCTAATAATCCTTTAGGTGATATTATATAATTTATGCCTATAAAGCTGAATGCATTGCATCAGATACTATAGATATACCACAATGTTTGAGGAATAGCAATACAATTTGTTTAGCAAAAACTGTAACTATTCTCAGTGGTGGATGAAGTACTTGAATATACGTACAGATATCTTATTAAGATAGATATTACAAGAAAAAGTACAAAAATACTATTTTTAAAAGTATTAAAAATAAAAAGTATACTGATCGATGCACCATGTTTATTCCAGCAGCACTGGGTTCAACACTAATAAGGAAGATTAGTGCATGCAATTAAAGTATTGCAAATAAGCAATATCTGTACTTTATTTTAAAGTGCCCTTGTTACACATTACATGTAGTTACTCAAGTAATAACTATGCATAATTACATAGTGTTAACTCAAATGTATAATTACACTGTAACATCGTAGTGTAACCCAAACCATTTATTGTATTTCCAACGCTTATTATACACTATAAAAACATGAATTATTAGTAACATTGTAGTATAATAAAGTTGAAAATGTGTTAATAATATATGCTACCATATTTTAGAAATGGAGGGAAACACAATGTATGTAAATATGTGTAAAAATACAGACGTCTGTTAAAAAACATTTTAAGAGGAACCATATGCACTAATTTTATAGAAGATTTGGTTCACAAATGTGAAGGTCATGACCTAAATATGATCTAATTTACAGCAACCGGTACTAAAACTCATTGGTAACTTTTCTCATTCAAGCTCGGGGACGATTGACTCTAAACAATGCTGGGTTGTTTGAACCCAAATTTGGGTAAAATATGGAAAAAATTTATGGGCAATTTTAACACAACTTCAACTGTACATTTTTTAATTGCATTTTTAACCCAACATTTGGGTTTGTCCATATTTGACCCAAATTTGGGTTGAAACAACCCTGTTTAGAGAGTGGGTCATTATGAGCGGATCATCGAATCAGTGAGTTGGATCAGTCAGATTCACCAATGAATCCTTTAGATTTAGATTCATAATATATTGATATATCCATATGAAGAGTTCAGATGCAAAAGCCTCTAAGTGCCGTTTGAAATTTTCTTCTAGAATGATCATTTTTTATCAAGCTTGTATATTTAAGTTCAATGATTTCACTTAAATGGCAATGATAATTACCTATTAATTATTATTTAAGTGAAATCACTGAACTTAAATATACAAGTTTGATAAAAATCATCATTAAAGAAGAAAATTTCAAATGGCATTTAGAGGCTTTTGCATCTGAACTCTTCATATATAGAATGGATCTCAAGCAATAAATAAACATTTTAAATAAATAAAAAGAGAATATATAAACACAATAAAACTATAATCAATAACATTTGTACATTTCACTTCCATACACACGTATAACACTCAGGATCAACAGGTTGAAATCCTTCATCAGTCAAACATCACTCTTGCGTCTCAGTGTTCACTTCTTCACGAGGAACGACATGTTTTTATGGAATTCAGTAAAAATGAGCAATATTACGCTTGGGAATCAATGTAGAGAAGTAAAAGTAAAAGTTTTCCAAAATGAAAATACTCATAATAAAGTACAGATACTTGAAATATTTCCACCACTATAACAATAATGTGTTTTCTCGAGCCGCCAGGTGTTTTCTCCTCTTCGTTGGCGTTGTGAAGGGAAACCTGAGCTGGCTTCATGCTCGCTCTTATCACACTTTCTGGACTCTGACTAAATACCCATTCATACAAACCTGAACACAGAAACATGTGTGTCTGTTGCACAGAACCTGATCTTACAGCTTCACCTATAGCAGAAACACACACTCTCTCTCCTCTAGTCAGGCTTCACATACTAAGTACCCCTTACACTGAAATATCACCTGCTCTCTACTCCTTTAATCACTTGACTTTGCATTCCTTCATGCAATTTAGGACAGCCTTTCGTGTACAGGTAGAAGGAAAGAATTTCCAAAACAAAAAAGTGAAGCAATCCACAGCTGACATCACAATCCTCTCCGACTGCCGTCATCGAGTGTGACGCGACTGACATTGTTTTATTGCATCTGGACATATTTTTGCTAAAAATAAATAAATCACACAGGTATTTTTTTTTAACCTGTTAACTGTCACCCCCCCTTTTTTGAATAGACATGAAAATGCACGTTTCGAACTTAAATGGTTGTAATTCAAGAATGCTTTGGAATATAGACATATGATTGGTCTTGTTTTAAAGAAGACATTTGGCAGATTTTTGTAGAAGTGAAATGAATTAAGAAAGTGAAACAGAAAAAAAGTTATAGAAGTTTGAGTTTATGGAAATGTACAATGTAAAAATATTAATTATTCATATTTTACATAAAATATATATTTTCAAAACCTGGGCTACTCTAAAATGGCAGAAAGATCAAAGCCAAAAATCTGAACAAGTTGTGTTTCAAATTTTAGGTTGATATCTCAAAAAATGAGCTTTCAGTAAGATTTTGTTTGAGCGCAGTACCAAACTTTTTCACTAGGGCACAATCAGACTCCATTACTGCCCATATAAGGGCGCCTGCATTTCCATTCGTGTTTTGAGTGATATGAACCATTATTTTCACAATTTTCATACAATTTCTGAAGTAGAGATCCTATTCAGGAGTAGCATGGGAAGTTTGTCAGATTTTGATATGAATTGAACCTCTAAGAAACACATACAAAGAACACGCATGTAAGTCATAGCTAGCTGCCACGTCACAAATGGTGAATTTATTATTTTTTTCTTGATATTTCAAACTTTTCAGACCTTTTTTTTCCCAAAATAATTGAATGGATTCTATCTTTTGAACTTTTGGCATGAAAACAAACTGAGGTATCTACCATTTTTTCATGATTTTTCATGTTTACTGCTATTTTAAAATAAAGGTCTGAACACGCCTTATGAGTATGAAAATATTCTTGTTGCATATTGATAAATTATGGCTCCTCTGTAATATATTTTGAAAATCAGTCACCAAATATGGAAACTAGAGATTGTAAGCTTTCAAATGATATATAGTTTGTCAATATTATTTAAGGTATTCACTAAGATATTATTGTTTTAAAAATATAGTGGCAAACGTCCCACCTGTGGGACGGTGACAGTTAAGTCACATAATTGCTGCAATCAAGAGCTTTTAATGCGTTTGAAAGAAGTCTCGTTTGGCTGTGTTTATTGGAATACAGTAAAAATAGTATTTTTATATATTTGTCAGACGTTTTCATGGACTTTCCGTTTGTTTTCATCAGTCACATGTGTTTCTGTCTTAGTTTCCCGCCAGTCATCCGTTGCCATGGACACTCACCTGTTCGTTATCATTTGATTTTCTACGTGGATTTAATTCCTCTGTTATCCGAGTGGTTGTGTGTGTTTCTGTTGCTTTTGGATTAAACCTTGTGTATGTATATTTTGAATCTGTGTTCTTCATCTGGTGACAATATTATGATGTACTCCAGTTTTCAGTGTCACATGATCCTTATGAGGATTTGATGCTCCAGAAACAGTTATAATATCTTATACATTATGTAGTTGCGGTGCTTAATATTTTTATGGAAACCATACTACACTTATAGGATTCTTTGATGCATAGAAAGTTCAAAAGATAATTAATTTGAATATCTTTACATCACTTTTGATCAATTTAATGCATCCTTGCTAAATAAAAGCATTAATTTAAAAAAAAAAAACAACAACAACTGCAACAGCGTTTGAAATGGTAGAGGTTATTCATTGATTAATGGTCAATTTCAATCAACTACTTATAACTGTTATATGAATTTATTTTAATTTGATATACTTGTAAAGCTGCTTTGAAACGATGTGCATTGTGAAAAGTGCTATGCAAATAAATGTGAATTGAATCGAATTCCCTTAAATTCAAATCATTCAACCTGTTGAATTCAAATCCAGGAAATGGGATTCTAAACTGATGCACAACTTTTGATCAATTGAATGTGTCCTATAATGCTAATAAAAGAATTAAAGATCAAAATCTTTTGAAATGGTAGTGGTTATTTGACTGATTAATGGTTAAAGGAGTAGTTCACTTTTGAAAAAACTTTTGCTGATAATTTACTCGCCCCCATGTCATCCAAGATGTCCACGTCTTTCTTTCTTCAGTCGAAAAGAAATTCAGGATTTTGATGAAAACATTCCAGGATTTTCTCCATATAATGGACTTCAATGGGGTCCAAACGGTTCAAGGTCCAAAAGACACTTTCAGTGCAAACTGCAAAGTGTTCAAAGGGCTTTAAACGACACAAGACGATGAATAAGGGTCTTATCCATCAAAAAGATCGCTCATTTAATAAATAAATAACAAAGTTTAAGTTTTATAAGCTCAAATGGTCGTCTTTCTCTGTTCTGTGATGAGCGTTCGTGACTCTCCTGTTCGAACTCGTTCATCAAAATGAATGAATCTTTTCATTCAACGAACTAAACGAATGTATTGACTCTGAATGATTTTGAATGGTTTAAAGCCCTTTGAACAGTTTGCACTGAAACTCTCATTTGGCCCTTGAACCGTTTGGACCCCATTGAAGTCCATTATATGGAGAAAATCCTGGAATGTTTTCATCAAAAACCTTCATTTCTTTTCGACTGAAGAAAGAAAGACATGGACATCTTGGATGACATGGGGTGAGTAAATCATCAGCAAAAGTTTTCAAACGTGATGTGAACTATAGCAAAAATATAATCTAGAATTAAAAACAGCTGTAATCAATTTCTTTAACTTCAATTCTATGTCCTTTAATTCAAAATTGCTACATCAGTTCAAATCCAGGACCTGGACCGCACACACGCACCAGATTCGGCACGACTGATGTTCACCCGGGTCCCTGTTCACTTCAAAGGGGGCAATCGAGACCTGGCCAAACAAATGCACAAGTAGTAAAACTTAACAAGGTGTGAGCGTCCTCATGTTGCCCTGTTGTCCTGTTTCTGGAATGTGTGCATCTTCTGCATTGTGTTTCACAAGCTCAAATGTGAAGCAACACCATCTCATGCACGAATTGTATTGATCATGGAATTCATATGGTTTTACATGCACTCCATAAAGTGCGTATCATATGCACGTAAAACATAAATTGCATGATAGATACACACTTTGATGGATTGTGCTGCACCATCAGGTGTTTGAAGCAGCTCTGTCTGTGATTTATCCGTGCATTTCAGAATTATGTTCCCGACCTCTTCACCTCAGTGCCATTTGTGTTGTCCCCCCCGCTCTGTTCAGGCCATAAAACAAGCATGTTTCTGCCCACCTCCAGAGCGTTCCCCTGCCCCGGTGTCACCCACAGTTCAACGTCCGGTTGCCCGACCCGAAGCGTGCGATTCAGGACAGAGGAGACCCCTCTCTCCCTTCCCCAACACGCGCTTTGAAACTGGAAGCCACGACACCGACACGAGACTCTGCACACAAAAGGAGCGGGCGAGATTGATCAGCCGTGAAAGCATGAATCAGCGCTGAGAAATGTTAATGGGGTTATTACGCTGATCAATGAGCGCTTTAAAGACTTTTCATGACTGATGACGCCAGGGGAAATCCTTCATTAATTTGACGTTCGGAGGAGCTATTGAAGTCTGCTTGAGAAGCATCTGCGACGACGTTGTTGTTCTGCGATGTTGTGGACTGCATGTGAAAACTAGGCTTTCTGGAAACGATGCCGCATGTTTAGTCATGTGATGCAGATATCCGTTTAGACCTGTGTTGTTAAAGACAAATGTTACTTCATACAATCTACATATTACATTCCTGCAAAGACGACGGCTGTCAAACGATTAATCGCGATTAATCGCACCCAAAATAAAAGTTTGTGTTTACATAATACATGTGGGTGCACGGTGTATAATTATTTTGTATATATATATAAATACACACACATGCATGTATATTTAAGAAAAAAAATATTATTTATATATAAAATATTTATATATAATATAAATTATATATAAATCTATATACAGTATATACTATATATAAATCTATATACATGAAAATATATACAAGCATATGTGTGTATTTATATATATACAAAATAATTATCAGTGCCTCCAGGATTTCACGATTTCTTTTTGTGATTTTTGCGATCAAAAGGACTGATTTTGTGGTGGTAATTTCCAAAAAATTGTGAAAAAAAATTGCGATTTATATATAACATTTACCATAATAGTATAGTGCACACCCACATATATTATGTAAACACAGACTTTTATTTTGGATGCGATTAATCGCGATTAATCGTTTGACAGCCCTAGAAAAATGACTCGCAATTGCTGTCCTATTAAGATTTTGATTTAACTTTATTATGTCTGGTCTCTCGTATCAGCGTTTTCAGATGTTTCAGTGTGGATGAGACACTTGAAAACGTTAGTGCGAACAGAGCATTTTCAAACAAAAATGTACCCGGATTACCCTGTCGATTGATGCTATAATGTAATTTCGTTGCATCACTGCAATGACAATAAATTAATATAATTATTCAATGACCTGACATGAGCACCGGTGTCCTGGCAAACTTGAAAACAAGGCACTACAAATGTAACATTAAATCCATAGATACTGTTTTAAAATGACTGTTGGCGCAATGTGAAATAAAGAAGCCAGAAATTAGATTTTATGGTCATACGCATTGCTCATACTTTTCGCAAGCCTCCCTTTTCATCTTTTCAGATGCATTTAAATCTAATAATCTCTTATAACTTTAAACATTTCATGAAAGGTCAATGAACCACATTTATGAACTGTCACAAACTCATAATCTCTGCTTGGAGAAAATTACCCGTTTGATTTTGGCCAAATTAAAGACACATTGTGTAGGAATCTGCATCAGAATTTAACAAGGCACACACACACACACACACACACACACACAAAAACATTTGTCCTCAGTTTAAAAAAAAAAATACTTTGTAATGTTTTCGATGGCGAAGTTATTAAACATCTATGTTTAAAGAAATTATTGCACTGACATTCAATCTTGTGGGCTAATGCTAATTTTTGATGCTAACAGTTTTGAAAAATGAAATGTGAAATGTCATGGGTTAAAAATATTTTTAATATTAGATTATCTCTACCATAATTCAATCAATTATATATAGATTGCTGAAGGGATTACATATTTTTGAAAACCCCAAAACGAGTTGCATTTTAGCACTTCCGGTTTCATCGTTCGAATGTCGATGTTTTATTATTATTTTTTTCAGCCAAACATGTGAACTCAATGGTCGCTTTCGCTGATTTGAGTTATTGATAGTGTTTATTGAATCATGTGACCATTTTGTTCATCTTTAGCTTTTTACTTTAGCCTATTGATGCTTCAAAATTCATAGTGTTAACTTGTAGGGTTATCATGATGATCAAAAAATTTAAGGATCATAAACAATAATTTAAAAATAATGTAAAAAACTAATGCAATAATTAAAAAAAAAACAGTGGTTTTTAATCGAGGTAACAAGATTGATGCGAATATGAGTTGGACTTCGATGGCAGTATTTATAATGATATTACTATGAAATGTTTTAGCGTTAAAGAGCAATATTATTCACCTGTGGTAGTAAATAAAACAGAGGTAACAATTAGGTTACTACTGTTTCGGACTCATTTCAACCAAGTAAGTGCAGCATGTCCAATGGTAAAGAGAGCAGTTGTTCAGCAATGGCCTCTTGTGGACAGACAATGCATTGCAGCCTAAATGATTATCAAAACTGGTCCATTTAAACAAATTCAGCTGCAGTGTATTATTTAATATTTAAAAAATAAATTTGCATAATCTTCATTGGCTGCCCGCGAATAACATCTACAAGACATTATTAAAAAAAAAAAAAATAAATAAAAACCTCTACTGTGTAGAGGGAGAAGAAATCTACTGTGGTGGCCTCAGCATTACCTTTAATTATAGCCTTGTTGTAACAAATGCTATACAATAACAAGAACTATGGTACATTTTCATATAGAAAGTAGAATTAAGAGCTAAAATGTAAAATGTGTTTTGTTCTAATAAAGACCGATTAGGAAACAATGGCCTTTAGATATTCCAAAAAAAAAAAAAAATTACATACATCAGTAAGGGCATGATGAATTGAAAATAATATCTGTTAAGGAGAAGTATGGGAAAATGTTAAGAAAAGTTCATTTGACTTCCCATAGCACTTGAAGTAGAAAATTATTCTGTCAAACTGATTAAAAAAAAAAAACAAAACAAAAAAACAATTCTGCCATGATTTACTCACCCTAATGTCCTTCCAAACCCGTAAGACTTTCGGTCATCTTCAGAACACAAATAAATATTTTTTTTATTAAATCTAAGATATTTCTGTTCCTCCATTGATGAAAGCTTTGCAACTAAGTTACCACTTTAATCCATATGCATTGAGTAGTTTCTAGTTTAGTAAACAATCATTTTATATGATGAACAGATTTATCTAGGCTTTTATTCACATTGATCACCGAACATGCTCAACCGAACATAACACGCGAGAACAAAAGTCTTAAAGACTTAGGTCTTTAAGATTTAACAAACCTCATTGGTTCTTGCACGTCAAGCAAACAAGAGCTTCTGTTTACCATGTGAATAGATTAATGTTTGTGAATAAAAGCCCAATTTTAATCTGAACAGCATATAAAGCGATCATGTCTCATCTGCGCCGTGTTGTGGCATCATGGTGTGAAGACAGAACAGCATTTAAAATCTTGACCGTTTCAAGATGGCGGACGTCGAGCGGTAAAATACGGTCGTGCCATCAAACCCACTCATGGAAGAGGAAAGCCAGCTTGCTTGATTTTTACCGGTATTTTTGGAGTTCGCGGCACCAAACTTGCTCGACGTTTGAATCATTTATTTAATGTACACAATACAGCAATAAATTCGATGGCGCCTTCATGAATATTCATGATATAACTATTGTGGGCGTGTCATTGAGAACGAGCACAAATCGCTAGTACTGTTGGATGGATTGTTTTGAAAAGGTAAAATCACAATGTTTAGCATACACTGCAGTTCACATGGTTAAAACTATGCATAATTTGTGTAGCTAATATCATAAATCGTCTGAGCTGTTTTTCCTGATTGATTACAGGCATTCGGGATAAGGAAATGGATAAGGTACAGCAAACATGAGCAAATCATTTATGCTAGCCTAGCCTATGATTTTTATTTTGTGATGCTTTTACAGTAAAAATTAGCATAGGTACCTAGGTTTCATCCGTACCCTATAAGCTAGTCTGCCTAGCCTTCGTTTTTCCTGATAATAATAATTATAAACTAATAATAGGCTATGAGTCTAGTTTCGATGTTGCACTGCACAAAGTGCCCACAAGGCGTCAGTATATGTCAAAAGGACAGCTGGTGGTCAGTCAGTCATGCTGTGCCAACTATCTATTTTGAAAAACTTTAATAGATTAGGCCTACATTAATTTTAAGCTTAAGTAGTGTTTTTTTTTTTACCATATCATTGTTATTCTCCTCATAGAATATGCGTATTAATCGAAAAAAATGACCAAATGAGACCCTCCCCATCAAACATGTGTCCTCTCACTGGCTCATTATGGCGGTCTGAATCCTGGGGTCAGTTTGGACAAATTGGTCATGTGACCTTCCAAACCCTGCACACCTAACTCTGATTGCATCCTCTGATTGGTCCGGTTTTTCTTCTCTCTCGCACCTCTTTGTTTCTCCACTGACACCCAGCAGCATTTATGGCAGACCTTAAAGAGCGTCTCTATGGTGATTTGTTGGCCGCACTGATGGTGGAGAGGGAGAACGGTCATAAAGCGTGTCTGCTGTAGTCAGATAGGGTTTGACAAACATGCTGCCAACAAAGTGCCTGATAGAAACGTTTGAACACGAGAAAACATCAAAAATGCACACAAATCAATGCTAATGGATTTTATCTAATCCAAATAATACAGTGGTCATATTTTGTGAGGATATTTTCTTTGTGTTGTCCACTTTATGTCTTGATAAGGAGGAGTCTGAGGTGTTTTATGACACCAAATGCTCTCTGCTATGAATGATGGTTTTATGTAATTGCTTTTGCACTGTGAAATTACACTTAGTTCTGCCGTCATACACACAGGGCTTAGGTTTACTTGTCCAATGAAACTAAAGCTAATGTGGCTAAGTCTGTTTCATTATCTGAAATTAAAAGTGTTTTTTTTTTCATATGTACAGTTAAAAATTAATTTATAAATAAATGTACTTTTAAAACGTACAATTAAATGAAGTTATTACATTAAAGAATAATTGATAGATAGATAGATAAATAGATAGATTAATATTAATAATAATAAAAATATTAGCATTATTTTTTGATTGATTTGTTTTTAATTTAATCATCAGCTAGTGTCATTTCATAAATATTATTGAATAAACTCAGGCACTATTATTTCTAAGTTTCACCACCACTCCACCCGTCATGAAAAATTCACAAAAAGTTTTTTTTTTTTTTAGAAACTTCGTTGTGTGCTGACAGCTGTATATGATGGACCCTCTGATTACATGGTCACGTGACCCCAAATAATGCACAGTTTGCTAGATGATGAGACTGGCACATCTTACCCCACACTTCCTAAAGTTGACTCCCCCTGACCGTCACCCCTTTCGTCTTTGATAGAAACGAATTGATGTTTCTTAAAAGGTTCCATTAATAATTTCCAAAGACAAACTTAATGGTTTGAGAATCCATTAAACAACTCGAGAGATTAAGAAATGTTTCCACAAGCTTCTGCTCAGATCATGTGACCTCATCTTTCTCTCCATGATGTTAAAACTCTGTTTCGTTCACACTCATGAAGCTCATGATGTTTCCGGTGGAGATTTGCGGGTTCTTCTGGGAAGATCTCCTTCCTCTCTCCACATGCAGGTCATCCTTCTTTTGTCTCTCTCCTGTTCTAGGGCAAGATACTATTTGACGTTGCCATGCCATTCATAGAAAGCTAATGTTGCCATGGAAATGTGTAACAAGCGATGGTGGTGGTGGGCTACAGTGGAGAGAAGGGGAAGAGAAAGGGGCTTGTCAGGGAACTGAAGTGTAATGTTGAGGGAAGGAAGATAAATGCCTGTTTGCTTTTGTTCGCTCTGGATGCATGATGGGTCAAGGCTGATTAAAAGGAGCAGCTGGCTGCATTCGGCATGTGGATGATCCTAAACGAAAAGGGGGAGAGACTTACTGGAAGATGAGTCGTGATTTGTTGTTTGAGGTGCTATTCAATGCTCTTGAGGTTTAACATGAACGCAGAATATTAAATATTAAATAGGTCGTCTGCTTGAGGATGTGAATGTCCATGCAAATATGAAACACTCTCAATGAAAGTGAATTCATTTTTAAAAACATTTCTTGGAGTCTTTCATTACCTTTTTTGAGAATTTGTTACTTCATAAATTAATACATTTGTTATTTTTCGAGATTAACTGAAAATTTGACAATTTCCCCCAAAATGTGTTCTAAGAAACTTTTACTAATGTTATGAAAACATTAGTTCTGAATGTCCTCTGAACATTTATTTTTTTTTGGTGCGAATGGTAAAGAAACTCAGTTTGCAAATATTACTTTTGATTGTTCTCTGAACAGTTTTTTAAATGTTAGACGAACGTCTAGCTAAAATGTTTCGGAAAAAACATTGTATAAACAATATAGGAATAAAGTTTTTGTGCTGACGTTTAAAGAACATTTTTAAAAAACAGATAACTTTGAATGGACATACTATTAAAGGTTTAGTTTACCCAAAAATTCTAATTCTGTCATTAATGACTCAACTTCATGTTGCTCCACACCCATAAGACTTAACTTCATCTTCGAAACACAAATGAAGACATTTTTAATGAAATCTGAGAGATTTCTGTGCCTCTAATGAATTCACGCAATTACCACTTTGATCCTTCAAAAAACTCGTAAAACATTATATGAGAATGAACCTGATTGGTTCTTGCAGAAGCTCAAACATCCTGTGTAACACGAGAATGAACCTGATTGGTTCTTGAAGAAGCTCAAACGTCCTACGTAACACAAGAAGGAACCTGATTGGTTCTTGAAGAAGCGCAAACATCCTGTGTAACACGAGAATGAACCTGATTGGTTCTTGAAGAAGCTCAAACGTCCTACGTAACACAAGAAGGAACCTGATTGGTTCTTGAAGAAGCTCAAACGTGTTGCATAACACGAGAATGAACCTGATTGGTTCTTGAAGAAGCTCAAACGTGATGCGTAACACGAGAATGAACCTGATTGGTTCTTGAAGAAGCTCAAACGTGATGCGTAACACGAGAATGAACATGATTGGTTCATGCAGAAGCTCAAACGTGATGCGTAACACGAGAATGAACCTGATTGGTTCTTAAAGAAGCTCAAACGTCCTACGTAACACAAGAAGGAACCTGATTGGTTCTTGAAGAAGCTCAAACGTGATGCGTAACACAAGAAGGAACCTGATTGGTTCTTGCTGAAGTTCAAACGTGATGCGTAACACGAGAATGAATCTGATTGGTTCTTGAAGAAGCTCAAACGTGATGCGTAACACGAGAATGAACCTGATTGGTTCTTAAAGAAGCTCAAACGTCCTACGTAACACAAGAAGGAACCTGATTGGTTCTTGCTGAAGTTCAAACGTGCTGCGTAACTCGAGAATGAAGTTGTGTAGGGACAGAAATCTCTCAGATTTCATCAAAAAGATCTTCATTAGTTTTACGAAGATGAACAAAAGTCTTATGAGTTTGGAATGACAGGAGGGTGCGTAAATAATTACAGAATTATCATTTTAGGGGGGAACTAACCGTTTAATGTTAATCAATGAACCTTTGTTAATAAACTTTGAGAGAACCTTGAGAACGTTCCCTGTTAACCGGGATTCCCAACCTGTCTTTTGAACCCTATTAGCTAGAAAGGGGTCGGTCTGAGTCATTTTAGAAAAGCACTAATCAGCTGTTTAGTGAGTGATTGAGCATTTGCTTTTATTCACACTGCGGTTGTCTGTTGCTCTGGGTTTCCTCTGGAAAATGCCTGAACTTCTCCTCCTTCTCCTCTAAGGCAGTAATACTCATTTAAGCCCAAAGAAGTGCTGCATTTTATGAGGCAGGATTCATTGCTGTGACTGAAGTTACTCTATCCAGTATGGCTGCCAGCTGTAGGTGTTACAACTGAACCAAATTTCTTCATAAAGGTCAACCAAACACAAAACCTTAATTACCTCCAGGGATATTTTGTATTGTTCTACATGTTCCTGACTGCATTAGTAACTCGTCCTCCATTTCTCTTTCCGCTTGGCACATAACTCTGCTGTGGCACGGTGCCGGCATTCAGAGGCCGAGTGTGTGGTCACTGCGGTGTGAGAGCTTTTGTTGAGGCCCTGGGGAATCATACATTATGTGTAAAGGGGATTTCTGCTGGCTGTCCGAAGTAGTTTTGAGGGAAACAACCTAAAAATCTAAATATTTAATTATAATCTTAATTATAATGACTGTGAGGATTCTTCTCATGCAGGGGACATGGAGCCTTTTTAAAATCACTGACACTATTAAATAAGGCTGTACCCAAACATAGTAAATAAGTTGAATCAACCTTAATGAATTAAGTTGACCCAACGCAAGTACAATAAGTTGGAATAACATAATTGCATAATACTGAAATTAAGAAAGTTAATCATGTGGAAATCCTTTCCATGATTTTTTTATGTTCATTCAAAGAGCTTAGCAAAAAATAAAATAAAATATATATATATATATATAAAATAAATATATATTTACAGTTGTTGATGTTTTTTTTCACATTAGGGGAGGCATGTTTTTTTTTTCTTATTATATAAAAATAAACAAATATGTGAATCAGTGCCAGAAATGAGCTTTTCCAATGAAGGGGCAATATTTTATTCCATTTTTGTTTTATTCCATTTTTTTTTTGTTATAAATTCAGATGTAACAAATAAAACATGGAGAAGTTTATAACAAGCAGAAGATGCAAATAAGTCAAATCTATTCAATTCATGACACTTATAGAAATAGTTTTTTTTTGGAACACCCTTTTTGAAACCTTTATTTTCATGTAATTTACAAAAGTCTGGTGGTGCCACTAGTGTAAAGTTTCTGAAAAAAGCGTGCATTCTGTTTTTACTAGGGCTGTGTATTGGCAAGAATAAAAAAAAAATAACAAAACAAATTTGTTAAATTTGTTTTTAGAAGTTGTTCATAAACTACTTGATAGACTTAAAGGAGAACTCCGGCGAACAATGAACCTTTGGTCTAATAAAACATCGGTACCTAGTCGACCGTTCTCTGAGATTTGTTTTCATGATAATCGAATGTAAAGAGTTTTATCTCTAAAAACTGTTTAGCGTATAATGCTAGTAATGGGGACATTTAATAAGTAAAAAAAGAAATCGCTAGTTTATACCACTAACAAGGCTCAAAATAGCCCCACACTAACACAATAACATAATCCATACATGCAAAACGAAGCATTGAGAATTTTGTAAGTGTACAGACCGTTTAATAAGAAGATACTTTATGAAGACAGTTCACTTCGCGTATACAGACAGGAGCCATCTTAAAAAATAGTCTCGATAAGTCGATCCCCGAACGCCGTCAGAAGTTCGCTGAACTTCATACAGTTCAGCTCACTCAGCACGGCGTTCGTGGTTTGACTTATCGAGACTATTTTTTAAGATGCGGCTCCTGTCTGTATACGCGAAGTGAACTGTCTTCATAAAGTGACATGGTGGCATAGTGGTATAAACTAGCAATTTCTTTTTACTTAGTCAATGCCCCCATTACTAGCATTATACGTTAAACAGTTTTTAGAGATAAAACTCTTTACATTCGATTATCATGAAAACAAATCTCAGAGAACGGTTGACTGTGTACCGATGTTTTATTAGACCAAAGGTTCATTGTTCGCCGGAGTTCTCCTTTAAAGTTTGTTCAAAGCCCAAACTGAATAATTAAAAACAAGTTTAATGGGTAGGCTACATTTTCTATAAAATTTGAGTCTTCATTTTCTTTTCTGACATACTGCAGTTCTTGTTAAAACACACTAGACATGCAAAGTCTGAGTGTTTTGGTTATTTTTTGTGTGAAATCATATTAATTTTGTCCATCAAAAGTGTGCTTTCACTTCAATTGAGCGTGAGCAGCGCAGCAAAAATAGAGTCTCCGCCGAAACCCGCGCTTCACTGCTGCTCACGCGATGGTCCTGCTCGACGCTCGCGGTGTGAATGAACGCACTCATTGATTAATATGCACGGCAAAAAAAAATATGCGCTGCTCGCGCGCCAAACGTGTAAAGACAAAATGATCCCACACTTCTGCACGGAATAGAGCGAGTGTTTGCTTTGAACACCTCCACCTCCCCAGCTCCACCTGCCTAGATCTGCTACTGGATTTATGCATGTCTATTCATGCAACGGCATAAAATTATTCAATGTTGTTATGATTTGAATTCTATGGAAGCTTGTTTCCGCCACTGAATAAAAAAATATAATAAATAATTGTGACTTTTTATCTCACAATTCTGACTTTTTTTCTCACAATTGCGAGTTTATATCTCACAATTCTGACTTTATTTCTCAGAATTGCGTGATATAAAGTCGCAATTGCGAGTTATAAAGTCAGAATTGTGTGTTATAAAGTCAGAATTGCGAGATATAAAGTCAGAATTGTGTGATATAAAGTCAGAATTGTGTGATATAAAGTCGCAATTCTGAGAAAAGAAGACAGAAGTGTGACTTTTTTCTCACAATTGCGAGTTTACATCTCGCAATTCTGACTTTATAACACATAATTGCGAGTTTATATGTTGGAATTCTGACATCTTTTCTCAGAATTGTGAGATATAAACTCGCAATTGCGAGTTATCAGGCCAATTCTAAGGGGAAAAAAAGATCAATTTTTTCCCCCCTCAGAATAGTTTAAATCTCACAATTCTGACTTTATATCTCGCATTTCTGACTTTATAACACGCAATTGCGACTTTATAACTCGCAATTCTGACTTCATATCTCGCAATTCTGACTTTATATCTAGCAATTCTGACTTTATAACTCGCAATTCTGACTTTATATCTCGCAATTCTGACTTTATATCTCGCAATTGCGACTTTATATCACGCAATTCTGACTTTATATCTCACAATTCTGACTTTCCATCTCGCAATTCTGAGAAATAATGTCAGAATTGCAAGAAGTAAACTCAGAATTGTGAGAAAAAAAAGTCAGAATTGTGAGATAAAAAGTCGCAATTACCTTTCTATTTTTCATTCAGTGGCGGAAACAAGCTTCCATAAAATTCTATTATCTGCAATTTGACCAAAAAAAAAAAAGCATTACTATTATTAGGATTTCTTTTCATGCAAGAATACAAACTTAGGTTTAAACATGTAAAACATTGCCGGCACATATGTAATTCTAAAGGCCTTGATCCTCAATTCATTTTAGCATGATTTAGATTCTCAAACAGATTGTTCATTGGCGATCTCAGACCTCTGCTGGTGCCGAGGCTGTACTCTACAGTGCATACTAATTGCAGACTTTCTTTGGCACTCTGGTGTACGCTGTGCATTAGTGATGTCATTGCTTTTGTTGTGTTCCCTGATGCAGTCCTGCAGGACACTAAAGCTTAGCTTACAGAAAACAAACCAGCTTTATTGGGCAGTTTTCAATGCGAACTTACATCATGGTGGAAATGACTTTGACTAGTGGCAGTTTATATATGCTGACAAAATGTTGCTTTTTGTTGAGACTGCGCTCACAGCATGCCATTGAACAATTGTTATACTTTACGATGTGTGTGTGTGTGTGTGGGTGGGTGTCAGTGTGTGTTCCTGGTAAAACCTACATTGTGAGGACCAAATTTCCCCACAAGGATTGTAATGCCTGACATTTTTGAGAGTGTGTGTGAAGTTTGTGCATAAAGAGTCCCGCTGTGCTTGATGAACTCTGTGTGCCAACATTCACACTGCTTGCGCAAGAAGTCTGCTTTAATAAATGACATCCATTAGCATTACAAAGCGAAGTGCTAAAATGACGGCTGAGTTGGTGGGCTGGACATCTACGAGGGGGTCCGCGCTCTCAGATCCTGAAGAAGGACAGTCTGGATGCGATGGATTTGAGTTTGGACGTTACACTTGTGAACTGAAAGATGAGGACGGTGTAAAAGCATCATTGATAATATGAGATTACACAGCAGCACACTCCAAACACACGTATGGATACTAGGAGTCAAAGCGCTGGAGATCATCCCATGGCAAACAGCACCTGTAAGTCAAATCTCTTCATATTCAGTTCATCAGGGGCAAATGCTCTTCTGCATTTAATATAACTTTACAAAATATCTGCAATTTGTGAGAAAATGCACATTTTATTTAAAGGTTAATCCTGACACTTTCCATTGTTACATTAAAAAAATCATGTGCATGGTCTAATGCTTTTGAACACTACTTTACTTCAGTAATAATTAGTTGTGTGTAATGTATACGTCCTTTTTTCTTTGTTTTGAGGAACACAAGCGAGATTGATTGAGAAGCAGTTTGCTTTCCTGTAAAAGTAGGAACTGCAGTGAGGTCACCTGATGATGCAGGTTTCTTTGACAATATCATTATTAAAATCAACTGTGCTGCTTTGTCCAGATGTGAAGATGTTTGCGGCGCTCTTTGGAGTGATTTTGGCTAATGCAGTGGTAATGACTTATTTCTCTATAACTCATTTTTGAAATTCTTCAAGAATTATCATTTTAAATACCCACATTCTCTTTTTTCTTTGTATGTTTTACAATGAAGATTATGGGTACATGTGAACCAACTCAATCATGGTCAGACAGGGCAGAAAGAGACATTTTGGGTAAGTAAATGTTGTATTTTTACCCTCACAAACAATAATTAACCCTATAAAGCCTGTCGTATCATATTTAACATATTAATTTCTAAGGAAATAAAATGTTTCACACAATCTACTACATACATTCTGTCATCTGATTGATAGTTTAGACTTTTTTAGCAGTGTAATTTTAAAATGTCCACATCAGCTTGTGCTTCACATGTCTTATTGCTGTGAAATCTTTACTGATTATTAAAAAGTAAACAAGAATAACTTTGATATTGTTAGACAAACACTTACTAAAGTGACTTCAGTTTACTTGACTCAAATGTGAGTATCAAGTGATCATCAGGCTTTTAAGGAAGGTTTATTTATTCATCTCTCAATCATCATTGTATTGCATTGCATTATATGTTTTAAACGTGATTTGATCATAAAACTAAGCATTTAAACATCTTACTAAGACATATTATTGGCAGAAATAGAGATACAACTAATATTTACATGCATTTTATGTTAGTAGTCTGTTATACTGTTAGAAAGATCTCATTGATTTACATTAAAAAGCGAGACGTTTTGTCCGAATGAATATCAGCATCTGCACCAAATTGCATATTTTTGTTCATTTTTTGTCTCTGAATAAAATTGAGCCGGTTTTCCTCTTTGAATGTGAGCTCCATATTCTCACTATATATTATGATCCATAAAAGGATGATGTTTCAAAAAGGATTATTATATAATTTGTATGAGGTTCACTGTTCTATTTAAAAATGTAAGATTTTTTTTCGACTATTATTTCACACACTGGCTTTAAGCTACTGATATTTTTGTACAAACAAACAAAAAAGTTGTGTATTAGATTTATTCTGGTTGCAGTAACCATACAGTAAACAATTTACTGAACAACCTGTACAACTTAAAGTAATTTCCAGAATTTTTTGTACAGTTATTGAAATGAAAAACCCATCTAATGTGAAGGGTCACACTGAGAATTCTGGGAATTTGAGTTTACGGCATTTCACTGATTTGTTAATTTTTTTACGTTGAAAAACATCAACAGTATTCATTACAATTTTTACAGTATTTTACTGTAAATTTACAAGAAAGGAAAGGTCACACCCATAGACTGTAAAAAATATGGACAAAGCGTCTGTGACGTCACCCATAGACTCTTTGAAGAACGCGTTTGAAGCCGTTTATGGGGGGTATGGGCAGCGCCATACTGGAAAATCTTGGGAAATACAAAATACAAAAGTTTCAGAAAGGATACAAAGGTGGTATGATGTGTTGTGTCAGATCATGGCCAAGACGTCAAATTCACTCGGCGCAGCCCGTTATCAGCTGATAATCAACGTTAACCGCCCTTATTTGTCATACAGTTTATATCTAAATATGATCTAAACTAACGAGTTAGAAAAAAATTCACCCCCCTCACAGTTGTCAGGCACGCGGAACATATTGAAGATTACAATAAAAGTCCACGGGACCAAACTCTAAAAACATATGAATTTATGCTGTGAACACGGACATTATAACATGACTATGGATATTTGCTCCCTTTTTGGACCGGCCTCTAGCGGATTTGAGATGTATTGCAGATTGTCGCATTCCGGGTAGGCTTCATCTTTCAGATTAGAATGTTGCCACATTTAACTTTTTACACCGTAAAAAGTTTAATTTTAACTGAAAAATATTGTTACTTAAAGCTAATGGAAAAAACTATATAAAGGGAAAAACTGTAAAAAAAAATCGAATTTAATGTAATTTAAGTAGTAAAACATTTTTAGTAGTAAAAAAGTTTCTTTTTATATAATTTGTAATCAAATTGTGATGTACAGTGAAAAACGTCTCGGTTACTAATCCTGAAGAAGGGCACGGGAGACGTTACGTCGACTATTTTGCCTTCACTAGTGTGCATGAACTAGCTTTACAGATAGCTAACGTTAACAGTTTCCAATAAAGTACCAGAAGCTTCTTGCTGTATTGTGGTGTTTTACTGAAAGGACTGAAAAACTGTAACATACAAAAACAAAGAAAAGCATATTACAATCTCAATATGAAGAATATACAACACAAAAATAAATATGTAGTCTAGAAATAACTAAACTTTCAAATCACGATTGTATGGCAAACAAATAGCACAATGCTAATTTACATAGAAAATGCCATAGAGAAGCTAACGCAATTAGCGTCACATATTTCCTTACAAATTACAAACAGAAAAATGCTAAAATGGGATATCAAAAGTAGGCTAAGATCTCTAAGAAACAAATACTTACAGACAGATATTCGTCAGAGACCAAAATGACAGTTTAGAAACTTTAACACTCTGGAGATCGACTTGCAGGGAGAAAGTTATGAGAACAACTGAGCTACGGAAACTCTGAGTGGACAAAACGCAAGAAACTCAAAACCCAAATACCTCTTCTCACAAGGGCAGTACATCGACGTATCAATGTAATTGGGACCACTTCAAGGAGCCCTATTATCTTCGAGTGTCTATAGACCTTATGTAGCCATTCCCTTTTCAGCGTCTGTATTTTCTCAGCAATCTTGCCTATTTATGAATGAACGGCTCGTTTTTAAATCTTCTCGGTCGACTGACATTTGTTAAGAAATCTGCTTTAAACATTACAATCCCCATGATAACTTTCATTAACTTTACATCAAGTAAATCCTCATCAAAAGCTAGTTACTCCTGGACAGCGATGCCGTAGAGATACACAGAGCGACCACAAAAACGGAAGTTCAAAGACAATATCCTAAAGATGGCAGCGCCCTTGTTTCTCTGGTGCATAAGGTCTATAGAACGAGCAAATGAACGTTGGCGTGCGTGAAACAGGTGGCGGTGTAACAACGCTGGCGTGTAAGTTAAAAAGGCTATTAGAATTTCAAAGGCGGCCTGTGGTTATCAATAAGAATTAAACCGCTGACTTCCCTGCTCACCATCTCAACCTGTTGCAGATGTGCCAGACTCGAACCTTCTGCTCCAGAACGATGCCGTGTACCTGCTTGTGAACACGTCGTTCAGCTTCAAACAAGCTTCGCATTACTGCCATGGTCAGACGGGAGCCCTCACAACCTCAGGGGTCAAAGAGGACGAGGAGGGAGCCCAGCAGTTACTCCTCAGATCCAACCTCAAGAGCCCCGTCTGGTTCAGAACCAGCAGAAGCCAGAACCCCACAGCCCGTCTTTCCCAACACAGTAGGTTTGCTTTTCTGAGACGATCAAACCAGTTCCTGTAATGTTATTAGAATGTTCTTTCAAACTGTAGAACAAAAACATCGTTTTGGAGTGTAATTTTAGTAGGTTGATCATCTATTTTATAAATGTTTCAGAATGTTCGTTCAAAAGTAAAGTTTCCAAAATGATCGAATGGAATTTTTCTTTTCTCTTTGAAATAAATTTTTGATATGTTTTATCTTACCTCAAGAGCATCCAAGATGGAGGTGTCTTTGTTTCCGCAGTATTTTCAATTTTTTATATTTTTAGGTCAAACCGTTCTTGTCTGTCAGTCATATAATGGAGGTCTATGGTCACCACCTCAGAAAGCATGCACAGAGAAGTCCAAATTAAACATGATTTAATGACTCGTAAATTAAAGTACACATTGATGGCCTAAGACACGAAACGAGCGGTTTGTGTGAGAAAACCAACAGTATTTATATCGTTACTTAGCCGTATATATATTTAGCCACAAACCACCCGCGCCCTCAGATCACTTGGACGTGGCTGTGATTACAAGAGGTAAAAACGATATAAATATTTGTTTTCTCACACAAACCGCTCGTTTCGTGTCTTAGGCCATCAATGTGTACTTACATTTACGAGTCATTAAATCATGTTTAATTTGGACTTCTCTGTGCATGCTCTCTGAGGTGGTGACCATAGACCTCCATTATATGACTGACAGACAAGAACGGTTTGACCTAAAAATATCAAAATTGAAAATACTGCAGAAACAAGGACACCTACATCTTGGATGCCCTTGAGGTAAGATAAAACATTCCAAAAAATTATTTCAAAGTGAACTATCCCTTTAATGTTCGCAATAAAAAAAAAAGTTAAAACATTTTTTTTTTTACTGACGTTTTGAACATCAGAAAACTTCCAGAAATAATGTTTTATGTTAGCCACGTGTATGACTTCTTTAACCATATTAAAAACATATCCTGGCTCTTCCCAGCTTTATGGAGTGAATGGTGCTGGTTATTTTGATGCCCAAAGTGCATCAAAGTAATCCATACGACTCCAGCGGGTTAATAAAAGCCTTCTGAATCAAAGCAATGCGTTTGTGTAAGAAAAATATCCATATTTATAACTTTATAAACTATAATCACTGGTTTCCGGTACCGGGCGAGTCTGGTTCCGGTGGAAAAGCGACCTCTGACCTGACGGAAAGCCAGTCATTATAGTTTATCACGTTATAAATATAGATATTTTTCACATTGTTTCAGAAGGCCTTTATAAACCCCCTGGAGTCGTATGGATTACTTTGATGCACTTTGGGCTTCAAAATAACAGGAACCATTCACTCCATAAAGCTGGGAAGAGCCGGGATATTTTTTAATATATCTTCTCGGCTGAAAGAAGAAAGTCATATACACCTCGGATGACTGGAGGGAAATCGTGGTATAATTTTCATTTTTGGGTGAACTAACCCTTTATTGGGAATGTTAGCTAAATATTCTTAGAACAAACTGGGTTAGGATAGGAATATTCATGGTGTTTTTGTCCTTCATCAGGGAAAGAAAGTAGTAGGACAAATCAGCCATTTTCTCTCAGCCTTTTACCATTTGAAAATAAAAAGTCTTAAAAGGACAGTTCTCACAAAAATGACAATTACCCCATGATTTACTCACCCTCATTCACTTACATTATAAAGATTGGAAGAGCCGGGAGTTTTTTTAAATAGGCTTATATCCCTGATTGTGTTCGTCTGAAAGAAGAATGTCATATAAGTTACACATGACTTTGAGGGTGAGTAAATAAATTTTTTTTTGGTGAACTATTCGTCTGATGAAATCTCTGAACCTTCACAGAAACGGTCTTCCCAGGCTTATCTTTCAAGTCTAAGGACGGCTATGCCCGAGTGAACGCGTCTTTCCCGTCCCTGTCCGCGGTGAGCATTTGCGTGCGCGTGCAGTGGGACCCGCGGGACGAGAACGTGTCCACGGTGTTCTCGTACGCCACGCGCTCTGTCATCAACGAGTTCCAGCTGCGCGGAAAACACGCCGACAGAAAGCTCCGCCTAGCGCTTGTCATTCAAGGACAACATCATCCCTACAAAGCCGAGCTGCCCATTGATGAAGACTGGCACCATGTTTGCGTCACGTGGCGCTCAAAAGATAGATTTTGGGCGATTTATGTGGACGGAAGAACGGGAGATTCTGGGCATGGGAACGCACGGGAAAAGGCGAAAGATATCTACGGAGACGGGATATTTATATTAGGGCAAGACCAGGATACCTTTGGTGGAACTTTTACGGAGCCGTTTTTTGGAAACTTGACTGACCTGAACATTTGGGGTGAAGCTCTGGAGTTAAAACAGGTGCAGGCGCTGAACACCTGCTCAGAGCTGACCAATCACAGAGCTTTATTCCGATGGCGGGACCGGAGCCTCAGCCCTGTCCATCACTCTGTCCAGAATGTGTCTGCAACACTCAACTGTCCAGGTTAGCTTCGTTTATTATGATGACATACTTTAAAATGCACTATTATAATATATAATATATATTTTATATGTAGGGTGATGATATCAGGTAAAATGGGCCATTTAAGGTTTGGGGGTCAATTTAGAGCCAATGACTTCAAACTGTTGTCATAACTGTGCTTCACAAGTAACAGGTGATTTGATTGGTTTATGGTTGCTATGGTGGGCGGGGGAATAATTCAAATCAAAGCTGCATCGTAAGTAGCCTAACTAAACTATTATAATGATGATGATATATCTATAGAAAAACAAACATGCACATAAAAAAACTGTCTTGATGGCATTAATCAGAAATAATGTCGTTAGTTTGGTATATGAACATGTTTTTTGATGTTTTTCTTGGTGGCCCAATTTACCTTGACCCACTGAGGTAAAATGGGCAACATGGTTTCAGCTAAAATGGGCCATCATCTGTGTCACACACACACACGCACACACACACAAAACATAAATGGCACATATGAAATATGTTTAAATGGTATGTGGCTTTATAAGAAATTGTGTTTTAAAATTAAAATTGATGATAAATTGCTATTTCCCTTTGCAGTTTGAAAAAAGTTGGCACATCTGATGTTTCAAGAACTGTAGGGCCTAAATAATTATATTTTATTACATAACTCCAACACAAATTTGTCAAAAACAGTCATTATTAATCATAAAAACACATGGAAAAGGCATATATGGGATTGTATTATTGTCCCAAACGATTTACCAAAAGTGGCCCAATTTAGCTGATATCAACCTAAATTTAATACTAAAATATACACATTTTTGCATAATAAATAATGTTTTTGTTACTATAATATTTGCTATTTAATTCTAAGTGTCTATTGTAGCTTTAAATGTCTACATTGAATTATATTAATTAGGCCTATATATTGTGAATTATAATAATTTTTTTGGTTAAATGGCTGAAGATTCTTGTGTGATCTGTAAATAAATATTACTATAATTAGTACCGAAGGTGTATTTTTCCGCCATTTTGAATTTCCCTTAACCTACGTTTTCGAACTCCTCCTAGGCCGTTGCTTCGATTTTCACGAAAATTGAACCAGATCATCTTCAGACCATGCTGACAAAAAGTTATAGTATTCAAGTTGATTTGTCAAACCGTGAATGAATAATATGCAAATTAATTCGACGAAGAGCACAGCAAAATTACTGTGAGTTGTGGGCGCTATCATCCGCCAGCGCAACGCAAGGGTCTTTTGCTAGTTTCAGCCCAACGCAGTTTTCATTTTCATGTCGTGCGCCACGTTGTTTAAACAGAATTTTTTTGTGCCCATGTCAGTGTGTTATTCAATTTGGTTACAGCGCCACCTATTGGTTAAAAGTTATAAACCATTAAATCACAGTACTAGTGATTGCATTTGATTTATTCCAGCCATTTTGCCTGAAATAATCTAAAAAATGTCTTTAATTGCTCATTATCGTGTCGTCTGTATATACTCCTATACTTTGGATCTTGAATATTTAACATAACAACTACAATAACTATATATATATATATATATATATATATATATATGGTTGTTTCAGCTGGTATGTCAAAATTAATTAATTGTAATTTTTAAGTTTCTGTTTATTTTGTGGTGGATATAATTATTTCCGCAGGGTCCCTGAAGACGGCGCAGAGACGGGAAGAGGAATGTGAGGTCTTTAATGGCCGGCCTGACGGTCAGCCTCAGTACAACCTTGCCGTCTGCACACACACATTCCCTTTCATCTGCAGAAGCAACAAAGGTGTGTGTGAAAGGGTTGCTGTAGCTGATTAAAGTCTGAATAAAATGTAATTTTACTATTCAACAAATATTCAACAATATTATTGATCTGCCTGTTTTGACGCCGTTATATTAGATCTGATCTGAGCTGGAGGATGATATGACGGTTTTCTCCAGAGCGGCTATATATATATATATATATATATATATATATATATATATATATATATATATATATATATATATATATATATATATATAATATAAATGAACAAAATAACTTTTTTACAACAAAAATGAAACATTACTGAACTTACTTAAGCTGGACTATGATGATATTTTCTTCTGGAAACAAACTTTGTTGCGTTATTTTCCTGTTATCTCAGTAAAGCTGCTTTGAAACACTCTGTATTGTTAAAAGCGCTGTATAAATAAAGCTGACTGGACTCGACTCTCTGACCCACAGAACACTACCTGAAGATGAAGGAACTGAGAGAATCTCTGAGGTCCAACCCGAGCCACTTCATGCAGGATCTCATGCAGTTCGGGATGGTATGAGTATCTCACACACAGTGTCTGTCATTACAAATAACCAAAGAGTGCCAGCAATAATTTAAAAGTAAAACAAGTCATAGTAATTAGGGGTGTAACAATAATTTATGTCACAATATATCGCAATACAAAAATGCAACATATAATTACAATGTTAGAGAGAATTTTAGTGTCAGTACTACATTAAACTGCCATATATAATGTTGAATATAATGTATAATAATGCAATAGATGAATATTTGTTGGTCCTAATAGTGATAATGCCAAATGTCTGATGTTACCAGTAAAAATGGCCGTCATTATTTTAAATATATCTAGTCAGTGACAGAGTTCAAGCATATTCACCTAAAATAATTCTGTATTTTCAGCTTCAGAATCATGAATATGTTTATTCTGGTGTCTCTATTGTCCTGTGTGTTGAAGTCTATTCATTTACACACACAACGTAATATCAAATTTAGCATTTTAATCAACCTGTCTTATCATATGTCTTGGAGTATCGCAATAATATCGTATCGTGATATGTATCGAATCGGGACATTAGAGTATCGTTACACCCCTAATAGTAATGTAAAAACTAAATTAAGAAAATATTAAGCCCATCTAATGCCTCTGGTATGCCCTAAATATTACATGATTAACCAAATGTATTTTTCCATGTAATGCACTTTCTGTAAAGCTGCTTTGAAACAATTTGTATTGTGAAAAGTGCTATACAAATAAACTTGAATTGAATTGAATTGAATCTAACTCGTTTCTCTCAGACTGCAGACGATGTGTTCTCTGATGCCGTGGACGGGCAGAGCTGGTCTTCGGTGTCCCGTCTGTTAAACGCCTCTGAGCGCGCGGTTCTGAAGGAGCATGAGCCGCTGGAGGACAGAGATATGGTTTCTCTGATGCACGTTCTCTCTCGGGCCGCTGATCTTCCCAGCACAGCAAACCAGAGCCGGCGAGACGCTGAGAGACTCGGCCAGAGCTTCATCACCATCGCAGACTCGCTCCTTAGCCAACAGGAGGCCAGTAAATGGCACAGCATCAAAGAGGTGATCTCAATCAGGAAGTTATGACAACAAACACTGCAAAAAACATGCTTTTAAAACTTAAGTCTTATTTCCAGTCCAAACATCTACAAATTCTTAAATCAAGTTGCATTTACTAGATGTGTAAAATGACAGGATATAAATCAAAATTAAGTGAGTTGATGCTCAAAACAAGCAAAATGATCTGCCAATGAGGTAAGGCAAATAATGTTGATTCAAACAGAAACAAGATTATTTTTTCTTACTCCATTGGCAGATAATTTTGCTTGTTTTGAGCATCAACTCAGTTAATTTTTATTATTATTTCACCAGAAAATAAGACTTAATACCTCAATGTCATTTTACTACTTTAGTAAATGGATCTTGATTTAAGAAATGTTTGATATTTGACAAAAATACTAATATAAGTAAGAAAAGCATTTTTTGCAGTGTATGTTTTTACATTGCTGTAACACATTAAAATAAGTTTAAGCAATTTTCAACTGTTTTTGTACGTTATAGAATGTACAACTGATTTTTTTAAAGTCAGTTTAATGTAATTTAAGTTGAAATGACTTACATTTTTTGGTTAGGTTTATTATTGCATGATTTAAAGTCAGAAATGCATGATATAAAGTCCAAATTGCGTGTTTTGTCAGAATTGTGAGATATAAACTATTCTGAGGGGAAAAAAGTTAGTTTTTTTTTTCCTTAGAATTGGCCTGAAAGCTCTTTCTCGAGATGTAAACTCTCAACTGTGAGAAAAAAAGTCAGAATTGTGAGTTAAAAAGTCTCAATTCTGTTTTTTTTTCTCGCAATTGCGACTTTATTTCTAAGAATTGAAACTTTATATCTCGCAATTGCAACTTTATTTCTCAGAATTGCGACTTTATTTCTTAGAATTGCAACTTTATATCTGCAATTGCGACTTTATTTCTCAGAATTGCGACTTTATTTCTTAGAATTGCGACTTTATATCTGCAATTGCAACTTTATTTCTCAGAATTGCGACATTATATCTGCAATTGCAACTTTATTTCTCATAATTGCGACTTTATATCTGCAATCGCGACTTTATTTCTCATAATTGCAACTTTATATCTCGCAATTGCGACTTTATTTCTCAGAATTGCAACTTTATATCTCGCAATTGCAACTTTATTTCTCAGAATTGCGACTTTATTTCTTAGAATTGCAACTTTATATCTGCAATTGCGACTTTATTTCTCAGAATTGCGACTTTATTTCTTAGAATTGCGACTTTATATCTGCAATTGCAACTTTATTTCTCAGAATTGCGACTTTATATCTGCAATTGTGACTTTATTTCTCAGAATTGCGACTTTATTTCTCAGAATTGCGACTTTATATCTCGCAATTGCGACTTTATTTTTCAGAATTGCGACTTTATTTCTCACAATTCTGACTTCATATTTCACAATTGTTTTTATTTTATAAATTTTTTTTTATTGTGGTGGAAACAAGCTTCCATAAGATTTTTTGGGTATAATATGTCATAGTTTATTTTGCTATTCTCACTTACAGAAATTGAACTATAGTGTCCTGCACAGACTATAAAAAAATATCAAAAATGAAATCTGGTGTCTGAATAATTTTTGGTTTGAATGATTGTAGGTAGTGAAGGGGCCGATGTCTGTCATCCAGACTGTAGACCGTATGCTAAACAACCTAAACTCTCTGCTGATGGATGACACAGACAGCGTGCAGATACACAGCCACAATATCAGTGAGTCACACACACACACACACACACACAGAGCGAACGAGAGCACTGCAAAAAATGCTTTCCTTACCTCGTATTCGTATTTTGGTCTTGGTCTAAAAAAATCTTAAAATCAAGAATATTTACTGGAGATAAGTCAAATAA
This sequence comes from Pimephales promelas, assembly GCF_016745375.1. Next base: position 3,598,927 of record NW_024121199.1, on the reverse strand, counting down.
AAAAAAAATCTAAATTAGAATAGGAAAAAAAAAACTTAATACAAATTTATTTCCCCGTTGGCAGATAATTTAGCTTGTTTTAAGCAAAAACACACTTTATATCTGAAAACAAGATATAATTTCCAATGTCATACTTCTTGATTTAAGTATTTTTAGATATTTGGACTGGATACAAGACAAAAATACTAAGTGAGAAAAGCATGTTTTGCAGTGACACACAGAAAGAAACTGCGTGTGTGTTTCAGAGGTGCAGGTCCAGCAGCAGCTTCTGTCGGACGCGTCTCACACTCCTCCGTTCTGTGGCTCGGATGCGGGACATCGAGACTGCATCTCTGTCGCCGCTAAAAACATGAAGGAACTTCATAACAATGGTAGGGATGATTAAGTCAAGTCCAGTCAGCTTTATTTATACAGCGCTTTGAACAAAGCAGAGTGTTTCACAGCAGCTTTACAGAGATAACGGGAAAATAACGCAACAACGTTTGTTTCCAGAAGAAAATAGTGTCATAGTCCATCAGTGATGGTTCATCATTGTTGTAAAAAAGTTATTAATTTAGTTCATTTATATATATATATATATATATATATATATATGGGGTAAACCGTGATGTCATCGTCCGTCCAGCTCAGATCCGATCTCATATAATATTGTTGAATACTAAATTAAACATCCCCATGTTTTGATAAGTTTTATTATTTCCTTGACTCATATTTGTTGTGCTTGTTTAGACTTCAGAAAGGTGACTTTATTGAACACATGGTACAGCTCTGTGAACTGTCTCTCAGAGAGAGAGGAAAACATCAGCCTTTCTCCCATAGTCAGTGATGGATCGCAGAGGTAAGCCATGCTCACTGGAATCTGCCAGACCATTAAATGTTTCATATTTTCTTACAAATGAACTAAACAGTTTGCACTACAACTACATGATTGTGATGGACCCTTTTCCCAGAATGTAATGATGCATTTCCGCAGTTATTAAAATAGGGTTGGTTATCATTTGATTATAGATTCCTAATTTCGATTCCAAAAGTTTAAAAAAATAAATAAAAATGTAGAAATCTTTCACATTTATTCTGAAAGTGCTTGAGTCCAACTTTCTCATCCAAATTTTTCGCACATTAGAAAATATATACATTAACAAACAAACTGCCTCCGAAACTTTCATTCGTCATAAAAAAAATCGGATCAGGTTTCGATTTTCTACGGATTTTGAGAGTTTTTTGACGATTCATGACAAATCCGAAAAAAATTATTGCAAAAACAATACCATGAACAAAAATGAACAGAGGAACTTTTGCCTTACGTTTAATAATACCACAGCAAAAACATCTAACCTAACTAATATCCATGTACTTATAATACTTAAAATATTAAAGACAAGGAAACACTCAGCAATTAAAAAAGAATAAATTGGCTTTGACATTGATATAACTGTGTCATGAATATTTTTTGTGACCTCAACTACAGTGCTACTAATGTAATTTGTCATTAAAAAGTTATAATGGCTTCATGACAGCCAATGTCAAAACCAACTACCTGACAGTTTAACCCTTGTGCACTGTTCAAATTCACAACCTTTTCGTCATGTTCGTGGCTGAAAACTGCTTTAAACTGCTGTAAAAATCTATCAGATAAATATTTTTTTTTCAAATGTTTTTGCATAAATCTATTAATTTTCAAATCAGGATTTTAACTCTTTAATTCCCAAATTCATAAATGATGCCATTGATTTGAGGGAAAAACGCACACAAAATTACTTATTTTCAATGTAATATTAATCATAAATATTTTTTTTACCTTTTATCACAGTCAAAATGTATCAGATACATTTTTTTTTCTCAAATGATTTTGCATAAATCTATTAAATCATCCTCAGTCATGATCAAAATGTAAATGTCTACTAAATGTAAAAAAAAAAATAAAAAAAATAAAAAAATCAGGATTTTAACTCTTTAATTCCCAAATTCATAAATGATGCCATTGATTTGAGGGAAAAACGCACACAAAATTACTTATTTTCAATGTAATATTAATTATAAATATTTTTTTTTACCTTTTATCACAGTCAAAATCTATCAGATACATTTTTTTTCTCAAATGTTTTTGCATAAATCTATTAAATCATCCTCAGTCATGATCAAAATGTAAATGTCTACTAAATGTAAAAAAAAATAAATAAAAAAAAATCAGGATTTTAACTCTTTAATTCCCAAATTCTTAAATGATTTGATTCATAAATGATGTCTCTGATTTGAGGAAAAAACACACAAAATTACTTTATTTATTTATTTATTTATTTATTTTTATTATTTTTATTTTACCTTTAATCCCAGTCTTGGACATGTCAAAGATTAGAAACAACATCGGTTTTGATGCATTGTTAGTTTTCAGCCACGAACATAATGAAAGGGTAGTGAATTTGCTCATTGTGTACTGTTGAGTTTTTAAAAAATTTCAGAGCCAAATTCCAAAATATGTGTCAAAATAAGATTTGTCACCAAAAATCATTCAATTTGCTGAAACACGGAACAAGTTATGGCCAAATTAAGACTTAAAAATACCCCATGGTAAGTTGGTTTAACAGCACATAAGGGTTAATATAATGTTAACCAATAAAGCTAGGTGCTTTCTTACGTTTGATCATTAATCTGCTATGTCATGTTTATGACAGGTTGTGTTGTCTTAGTAATGTCAAGTTGTCATGGCAAAGACACTGACAGGTTTTGATGTATCGGTTTATGTCAAGGTGTCATAACAAAGACTGTCATATTTGCATTAAAAATGTCATAATTGAGCGAATGACAACATGTATGAAACCTCCTTCATTGTCATGTCATGATTATGAAGGTGTCATGTCAGTCTTATGCACACCCCTTCAAGTAAAGTGTTCCCGAAGTTTCTTCTGATGTAAAAGGATCCGTACGTCAAACTTAAACGTGGGTCAGACACACAGTAAATGTTCTTTATATTGTGTGTTACCTCCTGGATCAGTGTATGGCTACATCAGATGGCTGATGTGTGTGTGTGTGTGTGTGTGTGTTTGTCAGGTATGTGGGAACCGTCTTGGGCTCGTCGGTCATCTCCAGTTCAGTGCTGGCGGACGGACTGCCGGTCAGCGTGGCCATACACTTCACACTCCAGCACAGGGTTCAGGTATGACACAGAGCAGCTGTCCGTGTGTGTGTATGGAAGAACAATAATGGCAAACGTTTTAGAAACACAAAAGCTTGTTGAATTACACTAAATGTATTTGCTTGCGTTTTAATGCATTGCTTTTTTAAGGGCTGAAATTCAACATGGTTGAATAGTTATTTTACACACATTTTCATTATTAAAAATGCAATAATCCATAATTTACCATTCAGATTTCGCTAAAAATACAACCAATAATATTTGACAGGCAATTTCCGCTCCATTTATTTCGCTTTACAAACTCAGTGGTTCAAATTCGACAGAAAATTCAACATTTCCGGTCTGGGAGCTGCAGGAATAGCAGTAGATTAACGATTACTAATCTCCATCTGCTGTTAGTCGAGCTCACCAGAAGACCAGTCCCTCAGTTCATTCACGAAAACGGATTTACAGAAATGGAGCGAGCGGTGAGTGTGTTTGATGATTATCAGGCCCAGAATATAAGCAGAAAAGACACAAAAGTTGTGTTTGCATACTGTATTTAGTTCAATTGGTGCAATTCAACAAGTTTTTTTGTTTCAAATTCACATTTGCCATTATTTTTCTTCCATAGTTTTAGTTAATAAGCATATTTTCAGAAACTATTAAGTTATTTCTGAACTTAGCTTTGCCTACAGTCATCAAGAGATTGTTATAATGGGTTTAAATATTTGGAATGACTTAAAAACTATTATGTTATTACAGACTTTCAGAGTTATACGAATAGGAGATTTTGGTGAATGTTAACCCTCAGGTGCTCTTCGATCATTTCTGACCGAAAATAATTCTGTTTTGAATTTTTAAAAATCACGGCTTCATCGGAATGTTACGAAACTTGGTGACTTTTATGGCATTATGTATGTGAACACACAAAAAAATTGAGGTCATGATCTGAGCATGCTAAGTGGTCTTAAAAAAATAGTCACACTTGTGGTCTTTGGTCAAAAATGACCCCCATAGGAAATGAATGGGAAATTGACAAAACACAAAAATTCACAATTTTTTTATTTATTATTTTACATTTTTTTAAATAAAAAATCGTTTTTGAGATTGTTTCAACTATATATTCAAATCCCCCCCCCCCCCCCCCCAAAAAAATGTGTTCATAAACAATCGGAGGAATTCACATGCCTCTTAATAGAGAGCTGTACACGCCATCTAGTGGTTACTCCATGATTCTACGCTTTTTCTCTATACTGTAACCAGATGGTGCTAATTTTCTTCAAAAACTATTTTTTTTCTGAGGGTCTAGACTCTATATTAAACTAAAATACTGCATTAATAATTTTTTGAAAAAAATAATATATATATATATATATTTTTACATGGCAAAAAATAGACCATAAATATTTCGTACATATTAATAAATTCAATCAAATTGTCTCAAAATACTAAATTACAAAGAATAAATAATATAGAACAAAAATAAATTGCATTGGTTTTACTGGGATGGAGGAAATTTAATTTTTAGGTGTCCGGTCACTTCTGACCGGGATGATAACAAGTGTGACTCTGAAACGAAAAGCATACAATGTAGACAATATAGGCGTTAAAGAGAAACTACCTGTCTAAAGTTTAGGGGTCAGTAAGAGTTGTAGGTTACACTTTTATTATTACAGTGTAATTGTATAGATTTAAGTGTGTGGACTTACTATTAGGGTTTGGTTTAGGGTTAGTTGTACTGTATTATGTATTATTGAGGTAATAACTATAAATTGTGCATAATTACATGCATGTGACACGTGAGAGAGACAATGAGGCGAAATGTTTTTGAATAAAGTCTCTTCTGCTCATTAAATCTGTATTTATTTGATGAAAAATTAGTTGCGTTTTCTATGTGAATATTTTAATAAAGTGTAATTTATTCCTGTGATAAAGCTGAATGTTCAGCATCATTACTCCAGTCTTCAGTGTCACATGATCCTTCAGAAATCACTCTAATATGAGGATCTGATGATCAAGAAACATTTATTATTATTATCAGTGTTGAAAACAGTTTTTTTCTGCTTCATAATTTTGTGGAAACCATGATACTTTTTTATTTTTCAGGATTCTTTGATGAATAGAAAGTTCAAAAGAACAGCATTTATTTAAAATAGGATCTTTTGTAACACAATAAATGTCTTTACCGTCACTTTTGATCCATTTAAAGTGTCCTTGCTGAATATTATAAAAGTATTAATTTCTTTAAAAATGGTTCTGACCTCAAACGTTTGATCGTCAGTGTGAACTGAGCTACTTCTCTCCAGCAGGATTGAATGAAGTGTGTGTTTGTCTTTTTCCCTCTTTAGAACAGTACAGTGAAATTGATCCCTGTCTGTGCATTTTGGGATTTTGACCTGATGTAAGTGCTTTTCATTTACTTACATGCATCATATTATCACTTGCCTGATGTTGTCATTAATCCCTGCTGAGATGATGTGTGTGTGTGTGTGTGTGTGTCCTCAGGTTAGAGAGGGGTGGCTGGTCAACCAAGGGCTGCGCCGTGATTTCCTCACAGAATAACTTCACTTCTTGTTACTGTAACCACACCACCAACTTCGCCTTGCTGTTACAGATCTACGAGGTTCAGGTAAGGAGGTTTCTGATTGATAGATTAACCAGATGCTCATTTCAACCAAGCAAGAAAATTGCAAGGTCATATCTTACAGTTCTGAGACGGCAAGATATACATTAAACTCATAATTGTGACTTTTTCCCCACAGTTGCGACTTTATATCCCACAATTCCTACTGTATTTCTCAGACTCTATATATATATATATGTATATATATGTGCAGTTGAGAGTTCTAAACTTATTTTTATAAAGTGCGAGATAAAAAGTAGCAATTTCCTTTTCTGTTTTTTTTATCCATCCTTTCCTTGGACCAAGAATGAATTACTTTGCTTTCAAAAAAAAAAAAAAAAAAAAAAGTCTTATATATTTGCCGAGAAAAAGAAAGTGTTAAATTAAGCTCAGACTTTTTAATCTCAATTTAAGCGCACAAACTTAATGATTTTTGTTATTATTATTCGTTTTATGTATTGTTCATCTTTGAGAAGCTGCTTTTAAAGGCTCATATATAAAATAAAATTATAATTATTATTATTAAAAGAGCCAATAATATAAAGTGAAATCATACCAGAATTTTTTGGGGGGATATTCATTAATTTTGATAACAAAAATGTTAATACCTCATATACACTGTCTAATTATGTGTCACAATTTTAGGAGTAATTTATAAAAAAATAAATAAATTTACCTCGTTCCCTGCCAAACACGTAATTGTCCGAGTTTTCACTGTTATACGCTAGGGGGCGCTATTACACATGTCCTGCTCCAGATCAAAACACATGCAAAGAAGCAGAAACAAACAAGCGATCTCATATGTAATCATGCATAACGTGATCATCAAACATTAAGCGGCACATGTTATTGTAATGAATTGTAATGTCGACCCAGGACAAGCTGTAGGACTGAGGCTTTGATAGACTCGATCTTCTGCATCTGTTTTCATCATCATTCTGAATCACATCTGGATCTAGTTTTGGGCAAAAACGTGATTTTTCGCAGGTTTTTGCTCAAAATGTAGCTTTTTTTTATTAAACTTGCCCACATTTAATTGTTGATGCGCAAAGCTAGAATACAACTTTTTTTTTTTTTTTAAAGCTGAGAGTCTGTTCTTTCTTTTGATATATTTCATGCAATTTTTGTGAAAATGATAGAAAATGCTGGCAGTTGCTGACAAACTTAAAACTAAAAAAAAAACGCTGGTGGGGAAAAAGTTATGAATTTCAGTCAGTCCATTTTAATTTTGTTTTCTTAAATGAAGTGTGTGTGTGTTGTAGAGAAGCGTTGAACACGAGACGGCTCTGCAGATCCTCAGTTTGATTGGCTCTGGTGTGTCTCTCTGTGGTCTCCTCTTCACACTCATCCTCTTTGTGGCTGTTGGGTGAGTTTTTTATTGATGTTCAATTATATGATGATAACCATGCAACTTTTCTCTCTCACGTGCAGCGTCTCACAGATGTGCGGCTCTCTGTCTCCCTCTAGCGTCCCCAAGTCAGATCGCACTACGGTGCACAAGAACCTGATCGCGGCTCTGACCGTCGCCCAGTTTCTCCTGATCTTCAGCGACTGGGCTGCGGGAAACCAGGTCTGCCTTCTACATCTGTGGATCACACTCATATTAATATCTCACTTCATGCTCAGACAAACAGGACACAGAACTGCAAAAGATGTGTCCAATATTTATCATTACAAAAATGTTTAAAAACTGATCTTCTTGAATCGTCGCTACCATCAATATCAATATATGAAATGCAGAATTGTGTTTTTGACCTGCTTGAATTGGAGGAAATTATCTTAAATACAATTATCATTTATCATGAATTTGACCAGTTCAAGGATCACTTATTCTGAAATTATATATAAAGAAAACTATGAACAGTAAAAGTCCATGTGAGTTTGCTGAACTAACAGCAGGTGAAATATGGAAAGAGGACCTCAGGGATGAGGATTTTTTTTTTTAATATATATTCTTTATTTTCGTTATTTTTCCACAAGCAAGAAAACAACAACAAAAAAGGGAACAAAACGTAAACAAAACACAATCAAAACAGACAAAATATAAATAAATAAATAAATTACTCAGTATAGAGAAACACCGACATTATAAGCGTAGTATACAGATTGTCACAAAAAGGTTATTCTTTGTTACAATGAAGTATTGAATGGCTTGAACCCAAGGGATATATTCTTATACATTTAAAGAATAGCAAATATACAATAATATATTAATAATAATAATAAAAAGAAACAATAATAAATAAATAAATTACCACTACTGCAACACATTTAACCCAATTCCTGTAGAGTGTCTGCCCAAGGTCACTAAATCGCAACTGTCTTTATTTTATTCAATTAACCTAAATCTGGTTGTATATGGGTAATATAATCAATCCAATCTCTCCATAGAACTGAAAACAACTGGGACTTTAGTCTTAGAGCATAGGTTAGCTTCTCCATTGTAAAGATATCATGCACTATATTCTTCCAGACAGACTTTGATTTTTGTTTAAATGTTTTCATAAATATCCGTAGCGAAGTAGCGAAACAGCTGTGAAATTAAGACGGTGGTTTCTTTAGTGATAAATTACCAAATCAAACTCTGGCGTTACTTTGTCTGTTTAGAGATTAATACTTTTATTCTGCAAGAATGCTTTAAATGTATCAAAATTGATTGTATTGTGATTGTGTTTTAAAGTGTCACAAAGGATTTCTATTTCACATAAATGCTGTTCTTTTAAACTTTCTATTCATCAAAGAACAAAATGCATCACAGTCTCCACAAAAATCTGTTTCCAACATTAATAATAATCAGAAATGTTCAAATTAGCCAATCAGTGATTTCTGGAGGATCATGTGACTGAAGACTGGAGTAAAGATGCTGAAAATTCAGGAATAAATAACATTTTACAATATATTCACATTGAAAACAGCTTTAAATTGTAATAATATAGTTAGTGATATATTTTTTTTTATCATATAAACGCAGACTTCTTTCGTTTAAAAAACGTTTAACCAACACAATCTCTTGAACTGTAGTGTACCTATTAATATTTGTGATATGGACGTGTTTTTTGTGTGTGTCAGGAGGCCTGTTGGGTGGTGACGGCCCTCCTCCATCTGTTCTTCCTGTCGTCGTTCTGCTGGATGCTGGTGGAGGGTTTGCTGCTCTGGAGTAAAGTGGTCTCTGTGAACATCAGCGAGGAGAGGAGAATGAAGCTCTACTATGTGCTGGGCTGGGGTGAGAACTGAGAGAACCGTCTGTGTGTGTGTTCGTGTACTGTTTGATTAACCTTCCTCTCATGCATTGTGTGTGTATTTGCTCTGTCTTCCTCAGGGCTGCCGGTTGTGATCGTCGCTGTAACCTTGGTGGCCACTTTGGACCAGTACAGAGCTCAGCAATACTGCTGGCTGAACCTCCAGTCCAATGTGATTTGGGCTTTTGCTGGGCCTGTGCTCTTCGTTTTGGCCGTAAGTGTGCATGTTCAGAGTAAGAGATTAAGTGACTCAGATTAAGTGAAGCTCTTATCTGCGAACACTGAATTCAGTGCTGATATTTTTAAAGTCAGCATGAAATTAAAATTCATCTGTTTTTTTGATGTGCATGTTATAGATTTTATTGTGAACAATTCATCCATGGAGCAGGTTTCATTTTTTAAAGTCCCCCTGTGGTGAACATCCAGCCTTTAATGTTTTTTTATGTCTACATAGTGGTTTTAATATGCTTTAAGATATTTTACTTATGGATACTCCTTTGTTACACTGCCCCATGTATGCATGCAAGCTTCTTAAAGGCACAGAAGCAAAAAACAAAAAAAAACAACAAAAAAAAAAACAACTACAGCAGATTGAGGGTGGAAACATGTTCTTAGAAAATCTTGTTCACACATCTTCACTGCTATTACAAATTTGCCTCAAATGACAAAAATAAGAATATAATGTATCATAATAGTTACAATACGAAAAAATAAAATTACCCCATGATTTACTCCCATAAAAGTGCATCTCTCCATGATAAAAGTGCATCTGTACGTCATAAAAGTGCATCTGTCCATGATAAAAGTGCATCTATACATGATAAAAGTGCATATATTCACGATAAAAGTGCATCTATCCGTCATAAAAGTGCATCCATCCATGATAAAAGTGCATATATTCACGATAAAAGCGCATCTATCCATCATAAAAGTGCATCTATCCATGATAAAAGTGCATCTCTCCATCATAAAAGTGTATCTATCCATGATAAAAGTGCATCTGTCCATCATAAAATAGCATCTATCCATCATAAAAGTGCATCTATCCATCATAAAAGTGCATCTATCCATAATAAAAGAGCATCTATCCATGATAAAAGTGCATCTATCCATCATAAAAGTGCATCTATCCATGATAAAAGTGCATCTATCCGTCATAAAAGTGCATCTGTCATAAAAGAGCATCTATCCATGATAAAAGTGCATCTATCCATCATAAAAGTGCATCTATCCGTCATAAAAGTGCATCTATCCATGATAAAAGTGCATCTGTCATAAAAGAGCATCTATCCATGATAAAAGTGCATCTATCCATCATAAAAGTGCATCTATCCATGATAAAAGTGCATCTATCCATCATAAAAGTGCATCTATCCGTCATAAAAGTGCATCTATCCATGATAAAAGTGCATCTGTCATAAAAGAGCATCTATCCATGATAAAAGTGCATATATCCATGATAAAAGTGCATCTATCCATCATAAAAGAGCATCTATCCATCATAAAAGTACATCTATCCATCATAAAAGAGCATCTATCCATCATAAAAGTACATCTATCCATCATAAAAGTACATCTATCCATCATAAAAGTGCATCTATCCATGATAAAAGTGCATCTATGCATGATAAAAGTGCATCTATCCGTCATAAAAGAGCATCTATCCATGATAAAAGTGCATCTATCCATCATAAAAGTGCATCTATCCGTCATCAAAGTACATCTATCCATCATAAAAGTGCATATATCCATGATAAAAGTGCATCTATCCATCATAAAAGAGCATCTATCCATCATAAAAGTACATCTATCCATCATAAAAGTACATCTATCCATCATAAAAGTACATCTATCCATCATAAAAGTACATCTATCCATCATAAAAGTGCATCTATCCATAATAAAAGAGCATCTATCCATGATAAAAGTGCATCTATCCATCATAAAAGTGCATCTATCCATGATAAAAGTGCATCTATCCATCATAAAAGTACATCTATCCATCATAAAAGTACATCTATCCATCATAAAAGTACATCTATCCATCATAAAAGTGCATCTATCCATAATAAAAGAGCATCTATCCATGATAAAAGTGCATCTATCCGTCATAAAAGTGCATCTGTCATAAAAGAGCATCTATCCATGATAAAAGTGCATCTATCCGTCATAAAAGTGCATCTATCCATGATAAAAGTGCATCTGTCATAAAAGAGCATCTATCCATGATAAAAGTGCATATATCCATGATAAAAGTGCATCTATCCATCATAAAAGAGCATCTATCCATCATAAAAGTACATCTATCCATCATAAAAGTGCATATATCCATGATAAAAGTGCATCTATCCATGATAAAAGAGCATCTATCCATCATAAAAGTACATCTATCCATCATAAAAGTGCATCTATCCATCATAAAAGAGCATCTATCCATCATCAAAGTACATCTATCCATCATAAAAGTGCATCTATCCATCATAAAAGAGCATCTATCCATCATCAAAGTACATCTATCCATCATAAAAGTGCATATATCCATGATAAAAGTGCATCTATCCATCATAAAAGAGCATCTATCCATCATAAAAGTACATCTATCCATCATAAAAGTACATCTATCCATCATAAAAGTACATCTATCCATCATAAAAGTACATCTATCCATCATAAAAGTGCATCTATGCATGATAAAAGTGCATCTATATCCTTGATAAATGTGCATCTATCCGTCATAAAAGTGCATCTATCCTTAATAGCATATATCCATGATAAAAGTGCATCTATCCGTCATAAGAGCCAGGACTTTTTTTTTTTATGTAACTCCGGCTGTATTCGTCTGAAAGAAGAATGTCATATACACCTAGGATGGCTTGAGGATGAGTAAATCATGGGCTAATTTTGGTTTTTGGGTGAACTATCCCTTTAAAGTTGAAAGATGGTCTTCCTTGCACTATTTGTTTCTGTCATAGACATCATATAAGTAGACGCCCTATCGACCGCTACAGCCTATTGGCACGGAGGAGGCGTGGGGCCGCCATCTTTAACTGCTCACCCGCTCCGCTCAGTGTAATCTGTTTGGCAGGTGAAATGAGCTGTCGGCACGTTTAATGAATCATATCTCACTGAATACTGAACTGATTTTCACGCGGGGTCTTTTGCTGCAGCGGTCATACATGTAGCTATGAGACGGGACACATGGGATATTTTATTCACAAAATACAAACTTTAGTCAGGTAATGTTAAATGTTAAATCTTACTTGTGAAAAGTAATTCCCGAGCGATTTGAGCAGGAATATGCTGCACAGTGCTCCGTCATCTACTGCTGCTGTGAAACACAATAGGAATACGACCGGTTCAAGATGGCGGCAGCATTTCTCATTGCCCAGCATCCAGCATCATTGGCATCTAGTCTCTATATGATCTCTATGGTTTCTCTGTTCTCAGGTCAACGCCGTGGTGCTTTTTCGTGTTGTTATGGTTACAGTGGCCAGTGCCCGTCGCAGAGCCAAAATGTTGACGCCCAGTTCTGATTCGAAGCTTCACATGCTGGATCTTACCTGGTGATTGCTTTACACTTCTCAACTTCTTTAAGAGAGAGAGAGAGAGAGAGGGAGAGAGAATGCTTTTCAGTCATTTCTAGCTTTCCTCTTATCTTGTTGAGCTCATAACAGACGAAGCATCTGCCCACCAGTTTCTCTTCTGTTTCTATCAGCCACCTGGACTTGAAGAGATACCATGCAAATGTCAACACACACACCTGTTTTATAGAAACTTCTTGCGCGCAAATAGCACAAATTAATGAGAAGTGTATGTATAATCTGCTAGTTATAGGTGTCCTTGAAGGAGATTGTAAAACTGTGCAGGCTAGCCAATGCATTCAGTAATGTGTGTGTGTGTGTGTGTGTGTGTGCACATGCAGGGCAGCGACGCGACCGGTGTTGATCTTGTTACCAGTGTTAGGCCTGACCTGGCTGTGTGGCGTGCTGGTGCACCTGTCTGATGTGGTGGCCTATCTGTTCATCACACTCAATGCCTTTCAGGTAACAACACTCAATGCTTTTCATTCAGGGACAAGGCATGTGATCTTTATGAGCGAGTCATTGAATCATTCACTGAACTGATTAATTCAAATGGCTGATTCATTCAGGGACAAAGCATGCAGTCTTTATGAGTGAGTCATTGAATCATTCACTGAACTGATTTGTTCAAATGGCTGATTCATTCAGGGACAAAGCTTGTGGTCTTTATGAGTGAGTCATTGAATCATTCACTGAACTGATTCGTTCAAATGGCTGATTCATTCAGGGACAAAGCATGCGGTCTTTATGAGTGAGTCATTGAATCATTCACTTAACTGATTCGTTCAAATGGCGGATTCATTCAGGGACAAAGCATGCGGTCTTTACGAGTGAGTCATTGAATCATTCACTTAACTGATTCGTTCAAAGGGCTGATTCATTCAGGGACAAAGCATGCGGTCTTTATGAGTGAGTCATTGAATGAATGGCTCACTTGATTCGTTATCCGCAGATTCATTCAGTAATGAAACCGCTGTACATTGCTAGGTCTGCACAACAAAACTAGCCCAACGACCAATCAAAGTTAGCACAAAAATAGGCGAAATCAACCCGCAGCAACGAGAACATTGTTTGTAACTCAACTATATATATATATTTTAAAATTTGCATATAACTTTTAATTTCAAGGAAGTCAACTCTTAAAAATAACGTAATATTTAAAAGTTCAATAAATGCAAAGTCTATGTGTAACCTTGTTAAATAATGGTCAATATATGTGACACTTGACAAGTAAGCTCCCATTAGTTAATGCATTAACTAATTATAACTAAACAATGAGAAATACATTTGTTACAGTATTTATGTCACTTAAAGTCCCTCTGTGGTGTAAATCCAGCTTTTAATGTTGTTTATGTGTGTATGTGATGTTTTTAATACGCTTTAACACACACCATACTATGGCACTAATGTTAATGATTTTTTGCCATAATCAAGTATCTTAGCTCATGCATGTTATTAAAGACAGACAGAGAGGAGAAAGAGAGAGAGAGAGAGAGAGAGTTGAGATGTATTTGCCTTCCTCCTAATCGGGCTCAAATCCGTCAACACATCTGAAATGAACTTCCTCTCGTTCAGCTTCATGTAGCTCTCTTGCACTTGTCTCTCTTGTCTCTTTCTTCCTCCCTTGTCTATAATGAATGAGGGCTGAATTCCCTCCCAGAGCTTGTTAATGTAGATTTACTGTGTGCGTCTGGGAAAAAGATAAAAGCAGCAGAAGAGCGATAGAGAGAACGGGGGAGACGCACAGGAGGACGAGACACATGAGCAGGAAACTCTTCTGATATAATTAGCCGTGCAGATCTATCATGAGTGTTTATGTAGCAGACGTCTGTGAGAACAAACATCTCCAACCTGCATGGAAAGCTCCTGCTATCTCGTATATATTTCAGAAATATTTGCATATATATATGTAACAAAATAATTATACTCAGTTCACACACGTGTTATGTAAACACAAACTTTTATTTTGGATGTGATTACTCGCTGCACAGCCCTAATAAATAAATAAATATATATATATATATAAATATGTGAAATGATTAATCGCGATTAATCACATCCAAAATAGAAGTTTGTGTTTACATAATACATGTATGTGAAGTGAACTGTGTATAATTAAGTGTATATAAATAATTAAGTGTATATAAATAATTAAGTGTATATAAATACACACACACACACACACGCATGTATATATTTCAGAAATATTTGCTTATATATACTGTATTTTGTACAATACATAAATATTTTATATATAAATATCACATTTTTCTTAAATTATATACATGTATGTGTGTGTATTTATATATACAAAATAATTATACACAGTATACACAGTCACAAACATATTATGTAAACACAAACTTTTATTTTGGATGTGATTAATCACGATTAATCGTTTGACAGCCCTAATATATATATATATATGTTGAATGGCACAGTGGCCACTACTGGATGCCCTAGTTGTTCTCCGGCTATCTGAGAGCAATATTATTAACTCCTCTAATGGGGGCGCAGCCAAATTATTTAATACTCTGTACACTAAACAAACATTACCAAAAGATATAAAATTTTCAAAAGTAAAAAAATTATGTTTTTGAATGATATTACAATAGTGATAACTTGATGGTTTTTTATCCAATACTGGTGTTGATATATGTATATATGATATATGTAAGAGTGTATATATATACACTATATATGTGTATGTAAATAATGTAATACTTTATTTTAGAACAATACAATAGATTAGAGATATGTTTATGCATCAAGAGTTAAGCATTTATTGCTGTATTTATGAACTGCTTACTAATGTCTTAATGTTGCTTTCTACATTTACAATGTTTTATAAATGATGAATGAACTATTTACTAATGCTTATCTAATTATTCAGTTATTATAGTGTTACCTGTACTCCATCCTAATGGGTTACTGCTAGGTCTGACATAGTTATGAATTATGAAAGTAGCAAATCCTAGTCAATAAGGAAGATTATGCAGACACTTGTGTTGATCAGCAACTATGAGTATTTTGCTAATACCAAAAAGTGTCACACACTGAGAACGAACAGTGATCATTCAAGCACAAACAAGTGAAAATAACTAAATGTATGGTATATGAAAAATTAGAAAAAACTAAATGTGTGTGTGTGTTGATCTCTAAAATATCTGAAAATGTTCCTCAATCTCACAAAACCCTGTTATAATATCCATGTCATAATATACCCCATAATCGAATGGAAAAACTAAATATTTTGCATATGGCACTTATATTTTCCAATATTATATGATTTTATGCATTATTTACGGCATTATTTTCATTATAGTTGAACTCACTTTTTTTCATTTGAAATAGTGAAAGTTAAGGATTTTTTTTATTTTTTGTTTTGTTTGTTTTTTGTTTTGTTTTTTTGCGCACACCTAGCAAAGCACATCGGTTTCATTACTGAATGAATCTGCGGATAACGAATCAAGTGAGCCATTCATTCAATGATTCACTCATAAAGACCGCATGCTTTGTCCCTGAATGAATCCGCCATTTGAATGAATCAGTTAAGTGAATGATTCAATGACTCACTCATAAAGACCGCATGCTTTGTCCCTGAATGAATCCGCCATTTGAATGAATCAGTTAAGTGAATGATTCAATGAATTACTCATAAAGACCGTACCACTGTCGTTTTTTTTTTGGGGGGGTCGAATTTTTGAGTTTCGATATCTCACCTCTGGAAGGGTCTAGAGCCTCAATTTTTGCACTCAGGTTTAAGTCCCACGGCCCTCTAATAAGATTGGAGAAACTTAATTTTTCGCCCGAAAAAAAAAAAAACGTAAGGGGTACCACTGTCATTTTTTTTTTCGGTTCGAATTTTTGAGTTTCAATATCTCAGCTCTGGAAGGGGCTAGAGCCTCCATTTTTGCACTCAGGTCTAAGTCTCATGGCCCTCTACCAGAATCCAGAGTTTTGGGAAGATTGGAGAAACTTAATTTTTCGCCGAAAAAAAAAAACGTAAGGGGTACCACTGTCGTTTTTTTTTCGGGCCGAATTTTTGAGTTTCGATATCTCAGCTCTGGAAGGGGCTAGAGCCTCCATTTTTGCACTCAGGTCTAAGTCTCATGGCCCTCTATCAGAATCCAGAGTTTTGGGAAGATTGGAGAAACTTAATTTTTCGCCCAAAAAAAAAACGTAAGGGGTACCACTGTCGTTTTTTTTTTCGGGCCGAATTTTTGAGTTTCGATATCTCAGCTCTGGAAGGGGCTAGAGCCTCCATTTTTGCACTCAGGTCTAAGTCTCATGGCCCTCTATCAGAATCCAGAGTTTTGGGAAGATTGGAGAAACTTAATTTTTCGCCCAAAAAAAAAAACGTAAGGGGTACCACTGTCGTTTTTTTTTCGGGCCGAATTTTTGAGTTTCGATATCTCAGCTCTGGAAGGGGCTAGAGCCTCCATTTTTGCACTCAGGTCTAAGTCTCATGGCCCTCTATCAGAATCCAGAGTTTTGGGAAGATTGGAGAAACTTAATTTTTCGCCCAAAAAAAAAAAACGTAAGGGGTACCACTGTCGTTTTTTTTTTCGGGCCGAATTTTTGAGTTTCGATATCTCAGCTCTGGAAGGGGCTAGAGCCTCCATTTTTGCACTCAGGTCTAAGTCTCATGGCCCTCTATCAGAATCCAGAGTTTTGGGAAGATTGGAGAAACTTAATTTTTCGCCCAAAAAAAAAAACGTAAGGGGTACCACTGTCGTTTTTTTTTCGGGCCGAATTTTTGAGTTTCGATATCTCAGCTCTGGAAGGGGCTAGAGCCTCCATTTTTGCACTCAGGTCTAAGTCTCATGGCCCTCTATCAGAATCCAGAGTTTTGGGAAGATTGGAGAAACTTAATTTTTCGCCCAAAAAAAAAAACGTAAGGGGTACCACTGTCGTTTTTTTTTTCGGGCCGAATTTTTGAGTTTCGATATCTCAGCTCTGGAAGGGGCTAGAGCCTCCATTTTTGCACTCAGGTCTAAGTCTCATGGCCCTCTATCAGAATCCAGAGTTTTGGGAAGATTGGAGAAACTTAATTTTTCGCCCAAAAAAAAAAACGTAAGGGGTACCACTGTCGTTTTTTTTTTCGGGCCGAATTTTTGAGTTTCGATATCTCAGCTCTGGAAGGGGCTAGAGCCTCCATTTTTGCACTCAGGTCTAAGTCTCATGGCCCTCTATCAGAATCCAGAGTTTTGGGAAGATTGGAGAAACTTAATTTTTCGCCAAAAAAAAAAACGTAAGGGGTACCACTGTCGTTTTTTTTTCGGGCCGAATTTTTGAGTTTCGATATCTCAGCTCTGGAAGGGGCTAGAGCCTCCATTTTTGCACTCAGGTCTAAGTCTCATGGCCCTCTATCAGAATCCAGAGTTTTGGGAAGATTGGAGAAACTTAATTTTTCGCCCAAAAAAAAAAACGTAAGGGGTACCACTGTCGTTTTTTTTTTCGGGCCGAATTTTTGAGTTTCGATATCTCAGCTCTGGAAGGGGCTAGAGCCTCCATTTTTGCACTCAGGTCTAAGTCTCATGGCCCTCTATCAGAATCCAGAGTTTTGGGAAGATTGGAGAAACTTAATTTTTCGCCCAAAAAAAAAAACGTAAGGGGTACCACTGTCGTTTTTTTTTCGGGCCGAATTTTTGAGTTTCGATATCTCAGCTCTGGAAGGGGCTAGAGCCTCCATTTTTGCACTCAGGTCTAAGTCTCATGGCCCTCTATCAGAATCCAGAGTTTTGGGAAGATTGGAGAAACTTAATTTTTCGCCCAAAAAAAAAAAACGTAAGGGGTACCACTGTCGTTTTTTTTTCGGGCCGAATTTTTGAGTTTCGATATCTCAGCTCTGGAAGGGGCTAGAGCCTCCATTTTTGCACTCAGGTCTAAGTCTCATGGCCCTCTATCAGAATCCAGAGTTTTGGGAAGATTGGAGAAACTTAATTTTTCGCCCAAAAAAAAAAACGTAAGGGGTACCACTGTCGTTTTTTTTTCGGGCCGAATTTTTGAGTTTCGATATCTCAGCTCTGGAAGGGGCTAGAGCCTCCATTTTTGCACTCAGGTCTAAGTCTCATGGCCCTCTATCAGAATCCAGAGTTTTGGGAAGATTGGAGAAACTTAATTTTTCGCCCAAAAAAAAAAACGTAAGGGGTACCACTGTCGTTTTTTTTTCGGGCCGAATTTTTGAGTTTCGATATCTCAGCTCTGGAAGGGGCTAGAGCCTCCATTTTTGCACTCAGGTCTAAGTCTCATGGCCCTCTATCAGAATCCAGAGTTTTGGGAAGATTGGAGAAACTTAATTTTTCGCCCAAAAAAAAAAAACGTAAGGGGTACCACTGTCGTTTTTTTTTCGGGCCGAATTTTTGAGTTTCGATATCTCAGCTCTGGAAGGGGCTAGAGCCTCCATTTTTGCACTCAGGTCTAAGTCTCATGGCCCTCTATCAGAATCCAGAGTTTTGGGAAGATTGGAGAAACTTAATTTTTCGCCCAAAAAAAAAAACGTAAGGGGTACCACTGTCGTTTTTTTTTTCGGGCCGAATTTTTGAGTTTCGATATCTCAGCTCTGGAAGGGGCTAGAGCCTCCATTTTTGCACTCAGGTCTAAGTCTCATGGCCCTCTATCAGAATCCAGAGTTTTGGGAAGATTGGAGAAACTTAATTTTTCGCCCAAAAAAAAAAACGTAAGGGGTACCACTGTCGTTTTTTTTTCGGGCCGAATTTTTGAGTTTCGATATCTCAGCTCTGGAAGGGGCTAGAGCCTCCATTTTTGCACTCAGGTCTAAGTCTCATGGCCCTCTATCAGAATCCAGAGTTTTGGGAAGATTGGAGAAACTTAATTTTTCGCCCAAAAAAAAAAACGTAAGGGGTACCACTGTCGTTTTTTTTTCGGGCCGAATTTTTGAGTTTCGATATCTCAGCTCTGGAAGGGGCTAGAGCCTCCATTTTTGCACTCAGGTCTAAGTCTCATGGCCCTCTATCAGAATCCAGAGTTTTGGGAAGATTGGAGAAACTTAATTTTTCGCCCAAAAAAAAAAAACGTAAGGGGTACCACTGTCGTTTTTTTTTCGGGCCGAATTTTTGAGTTTCGATATCTCAGCTCTGGAAGGGGCTAGAGCCTCCATTTTTGCACTCAGGTCTAAGTCTCATGGCCCTCTATCAGAATCCAGAGTTTTGGGAAGATTGGAGAAACTTAATTTTTCGCCCAAAAAAAAAAACGTAAGGGGTACCACTGTCGTTTTTTTTTTCGGGCCGAATTTTTGAGTTTCGATATCTCAGCTCTGGAAGGGGCTAGAGCCTCCATTTTTGCACTCAGGTCTAAGTCTCATGGCCCTCTATCAGAATCCAGAGTTTTGGGAAGATTGGAGAAACTTAATTTTTCGCCCCAAAAAAAAAAACGTAAGGGGTACCACTGTCGTTTTTTTTTCGGGCCGAATTTTTGAGTTTCGATATCTCAGCTCTGGAAGGGGCTAGAGCCTCCATTTTTGCACTCAGGTCTAAGTCTCATGGCCCTCTATCAGAATCCAGAGTTTTGGGAAGATTGGAGAAACTTAATTTTTCGCCCAAAAAAAAAAACGTAAGGGGTACCACTGTCGTTTTTTTTTCGGGCCGAATTTTTGAGTTTCGATATCTCAGCTCTGGAAGGGGCTAGAGCCTCCATTTTTGCACTCAGGTCTAAGTCTCATGGCCCTCTATCAGAATCCAGAGTTTTGGGAAGATTGGAGAAACTTAATTTTTCGCCCAAAAAAAAAAACGTAAGGGGTACCACTGTCGTTTTTTTTTTCGGGCCGAATTTTTGAGTTTCGATATCTCAGCTCTGGAAGGGGCTAGAGCCTCCATTTTTGCACTCAGGTCTAAGTCTCATGGCCCTCTATCAGAATCCAGAGTTTTGGGAAGATTGGAGAAACTTAATTTTTCGCCCAAAAAAAAAAACGTAAGGGGTACCACTGTCGTTTTTTTTTCGGGCCGAATTTTTGAGTTTCGATATCTCAGCTCTGGAAGGGGCTAGAGCCTCCATTTTTGCACTCAGGTCTAAGTCTCATGGCCCTCTATCAGAATCCAGAGTTTTGGGAAGATTGGAGAAACTTAATTTTTCGCCCAAAAAAAAAAACGTAAGGGGTACCACTGTCGTTTTTTTTTCGGGCCGAATTTTTGAGTTTCGATATCTCAGCTCTGGAAGGGGCTAGAGCCTCCATTTTTGCACTCAGGTCTAAGTCTCATGGCCCTCTATCAGAATCCAGAGTTTTGGGAAGATTGGAGAAACTTAATTTTTCGCCCAAAAAAAAAAACGTAAGGGGTACCACTGTCGTTTTTTTTTTCGGGCCGAATTTTTGAGTTTCGATATCTCAGCTCTGGAAGGGGCTAGAGCCTCCATTTTTGCACTCAGGTCTAAGTCTCATGGCCCTCTATCAGAATCCAGAGTTTTGGGAAGATTGGAGAAACTTAATTTTTCGCCCAAAAAAAAAAAACGTAAGGGGTACCACTGTCGTTTTTTTTTCGGGCCGAATTTT
This sequence comes from Pimephales promelas, assembly GCF_016745375.1. Next base: position 3,577,860 of record NW_024121199.1, on the reverse strand, counting down.
TGAGTTTCGATATCTCAGCTCTGGAAGGGGCTAGAGCCTCCATTTTTGCACTCAGGTCTAAGTCTCATGGCCCTCTATCAGAATCCAGAGTTTTGGGAAGATTGGAGAAACTTAATTTTTCGCCCAAAAAAAAAAACGTAAGGGGTACCACTGTCGTTTTTTTTTTCGGGCCGAATTTTTGAGTTTCGATATCTCAGCTCTGGAAGGGGCTAGAGCCTCCATTTTTGCACTCAGGTCTAAGTCTCATGGCCCTCTATCAGAATCCAGAGTTTTGGGAAGATTGGAGAAACTTAATTTTTCGCCCAAAAAAAAAAACGTAAGGGGTACCACTGTCGTTTTTTTTTCGGGCCGAATTTTTGAGTTTCGATATCTCAGCTCTGGAAGGGGCTAGAGCCTCCATTTTTGCACTCAGGTCTAAGTCTCATGGCCCTCTATCAGAATCCAGAGTTTTGGGAAGATTGGAGAAACTTAATTTTTCGCCCAAAAAAAAAAACGTAAGGGGTACCACTGTCGTTTTTTTTTCGGGCCGAATTTTTGAGTTTCGATATCTCAGCTCTGGAAGGGGCTAGAGCCTCCATTTTTGCACTCAGGTCTAAGTCTCATGGCCCTCTATCAGAATCCAGAGTTTTGGGAAGATTGGAGAAACTTAATTTTTCGCCCAAAAAAAAAAACGTAAGGGGTACCACTGTCGTTTTTTTTTCGGGCCGAATTTTTGAGTTTCGATATCTCAGCTCTGGAAGGGGCTAGAGCCTCCATTTTTGCACTCAGGTCTAAGTCTCATGGCCCTCTATCAGAATCCAGAGTTTTGGGAAGATTGGAGAAACTTAATTTTTCGCCCAAAAAAAAAAACGTAAGGGGTACCACTGTCGTTTTTTTTTCGGGCCGAATTTTTGAGTTTCGATATCTCAGCTCTGGAAGGGGCTAGAGCCTCCATTTTTGCACTCAGGTCTAAGTCTCATGGCCCTCTATCAGAATCCAGAGTTTTGGGAAGATTGGAGAAACTTAATTTTTCGCCCAAAAAAAAAAACGTAAGGGGTACCACTGTCGTTTTTTTTTCGGGCCGAATTTTTGAGTTTCGATATCTCAGCTCTGGAAGGGGCTAGAGCCTCCATTTTTGCACTCAGGTCTAAGTCTCATGGCCCTCTATCAGAATCCAGAGTTTTGGGAAGATTGGAGAAACTTAATTTTTCGCCCAAAAAAAAAAAACGTAAGGGGTACCACTGTCGTTTTTTTTTTCGGGCCGAATTTTTGAGTTTCGATATCTCAGCTCTGGAAGGGGCTAGAGCCTCCATTTTTGCACTCAGGTCTAAGTCTCATGGCCCTCTATCAGAATCCAGAGTTTTGGGAAGATTGGAGAAACTTAATTTTTCGCCCAAAAAAAAAAACGTAAGGGGTACCACTGTCGTTTTTTTTTCGGGCCGAATTTTTGAGTTTCGATATCTCAGCTCTGGAAGGGGCTAGAGCCTCCATTTTTGCACTCAGGTCTAAGTCTCATGGCCCTCTATCAGAATCCAGAGTTTTGGGAAGATTGGAGAAACTTAATTTTTCGCCCAAAAAAAAAAACGTAAGGGGTACCACTGTCGTTTTTTTTTCGGGCCGAATTTTTGAGTTTCGATATCTCAGCTCTGGAAGGGGCTAGAGCCTCCATTTTTGCACTCAGGTCTAAGTCTCATGGCCCTCTATCAGAATCCAGAGTTTTGGGAAGATTGGAGAAACTTAATTTTTCGCCCCCAAAAAAAAAACGTAAGGGGTACCACTGTCGTTTTTTTTTTCGGGCCGAATTTTTGAGTTTCGATATCTCAGCTCTGGAAGGGGCTAGAGCCTCCATTTTTGCACTCAGGTCTAAGTCTCATGGCCCTCTATCAGAATCCAGAGTTTTGGGAAGATTGGAGAAACTTAATTTTTCGCCCAAAAAAAAAAAACGTAAGGGGTACCACTGTCGTTTTTTTTTCGGGCCGAATTTTTGAGTTTCGATATCTCAGCTCTGGAAGGGGCTAGAGCCTCCATTTTTGCACTCAGGTCTAAGTCTCATGGCCCTCTATCAGAATCCAGAGTTTTGGGAAGATTGGAGAAACTTAATTTTTCGCCCAAAAAAAAAAAACGTAAGGGGTACCACTGTCGTTTTTTTTTCGGGCCGAATTTTTGAGTTTCGATATCTCAGCTCTGGAAGGGGCTAGAGCCTCCATTTTTGCACTCAGGTCTAAGTCTCATGGCCCTCTATCAGAATCCAGAGTTTTGGGAAGATTGGAGAAACTTAATTTTTCGCCCAAAAAAAAAAACGTAAGGGGTACCACTGTCGTTTTTTTTTTCGGGCCGAATTTTTGAGTTTCGATATCTCAGCTCTGGAAGGGGCTAGAGCCTCCATTTTTGCACTCAGGTCTAAGTCTCATGGCCCTCTATCAGAATCCAGAATTTGGGAAGATTGGAGAAACTTAATTTTTCGCCCAAAAAAAAAAACGTAAGGGGTACCACTGTCGTTTTTTTTTCGGGCCGAATTTTTGAGTTTCGATATCTCAGCTCTGGAAGGGGCTAGAGCCTCCATTTTTGCACTCAGGTCTAAGTCTCATGGCCCTCTATCAGAATCCAGAGTTTTGGGAAGATTGGAGAAACTTAATTTTTCGCCCCAAAAAAAAAAACGTAAGGGGTACCACTGTCGTTTTTTTTTCGGGCCGAATTTTTGAGTTTCGATATCTCAGCTCTGGAAGGGGCTAGAGCCTCCATTTTTGCACTCAGGTCTAAGTCTCATGGCCCTCTATCAGAATCCAGAGTTTTGGGAAGATTGGAGAAACTTAATTTTTCGCCCAAAAAAAAAAAACGTAAGGGGTACCACTGTCGTTTTTTTTTCGGGCCGAATTTTTGAGTTTCGATATCTCAGCTCTGGAAGGGGCTAGAGCCTCCATTTTTGCACTCAGGTCTAAGTCTCATGGCCCTCTATCAGAATCCAGAGTTTTGGGAAGATTGGAGAAACTTAATTTTTCGCCCAAAAAAAAAACGTAAGGGGTACCACTGTCGTTTTTTTTTCGGGCCGAATTTTTGAGTTTCGATATCTCAGCTCTGGAAGGGGCTAGAGCCTCCATTTTTGCACTCAGGTCTAAGTCTCATGGCCCTCTATCAGAATCCAGAGTTTTGGGAAGATTGGAGAAACTTAATTTTTCGCCCAAAAAAAAAAACGTAAGGGGTACCACTGTCGTTTTTTTTTCGGGCCGAATTTTTGAGTTTCGATATCTCAGCTCTGGAAGGGGCTAGAGCCTCCATTTTTGCACTCAGGTCTAAGTCTCATGGCCCTCTATCAGAATCCAGAGTTTTGGGAAGATTGGAGAAACTTAATTTTTCGCCCAAAAAAAAAACGTAAGGGGTACCACTGTCGTTTTTTTTTCGGGCCGAATTTTTGAGTTTCGATATCTCAGCTCTGGAAGGGGCTAGAGCCTCCATTTTTGCACTCAGGTCTAAGTCTCATGGCCCTCTATCAGAATCCAGAGTTTTGGGAAGATTGGAGAAACTTAATTTTTCGCCCAAAAAAAAAACGTAAGGGGTACCACTGTCGTTTTTTTTTCGGGCCGAATTTTTGAGTTTCGATATCTCAGCTCTGGAAGGGGCTAGAGCCTCCATTTTTGCACTCAGGTCTAAGTCTCATGGCCCTCTATCAGAATCCAGAGTTTTGGGAAGATTGGAGAAACTTAATTTTTCGCCCAAAAAAAAAAAACGTAAGGGGTACCACTGTCGTTTTTTTTTCGGGCCGAATTTTTGAGTTTCGATATCTCAGCTCTGGAAGGGGCTAGAGCCTCCATTTTTGCACTCAGGTCTAAGTCTCATGGCCCTCTATCAGAATCCAGAGTTTTGGGAAGATTGGAGAAACTTAATTTTTCGCCCAAAAAAAAAAACGTAAGGGGTACCACTGTCGTTTTTTTTTCGGGCCGAATTTTTGAGTTTCGATATCTCAGCTCTGGAAGGGGCTAGAGCCTCCATTTTTGCACTCAGGTCTAAGTCTCATGGCCCTCTATCAGAATCCAGAGTTTTGGGAAGATTGGAGAAACTTAATTTTTCGCCCAAAAAAAAAAACGTAAGGGGTACCACTGTCGTTTTTTTTTCGGGCCGAATTTTTGAGTTTCGATATCTCAGCTCTGGAAGGGGCTAGAGCCTCCATTTTTGCACTCAGGTCTAAGTCTCATGGCCCTCTATCAGAATCCAGAGTTTTGGGAAGATTGGAGAAACTTAATTTTTCGCCCAAAAAAAAAAACGTAAGGGGTACCACTGTCGTTTTTTTTTCGGGCCGAATTTTTGAGTTTCGATATCTCAGCTCTGGAAGGGGCTAGAGCCTCCATTTTTGCACTCAGGTCTAAGTCTCATGGCCCTCTATCAGAATCCAGAGTTTTGGGAAGATTGGAGAAACTTAATTTTTCGCCCAAAAAAAAAAACGTAAGGGGTACCACTGTCGTTTTTTTTTCGGGCCGAATTTTTGAGTTTCGATATCTCAGCTCTGGAAGGGGCTAGAGCCTCCATTTTTGCACTCAGGTCTAAGTCTCATGGCCCTCTATCAGAATCCAGAGTTTTGGGAAGATTGGAGAAACTTAATTTTTCGCCCAAAAAAAAAAAACGTAAGGGGTACCACTGTCGTTTTTTTTTCGGGCCGAATTTTTGAGTTTCGATATCTCAGCTCTGGAAGGGGCTAGAGCCTCCATTTTTGCACTCAGGTCTAAGTCTCATGGCCCTCTATCAGAATCCAGAGTTTTGGGAAGATTGGAGAAACTTAATTTTTCGCCCAAAAAAAAAAAACGTAAGGGGTACCACTGTCGTTTTTTTTTCGGGCCGAATTTTTGAGTTTCGATATCTCAGCTCTGGAAGGGGCTAGAGCCTCCATTTTTGCACTCAGGTCTAAGTCTCATGGCCCTCTATCAGAATCCAGAGTTTTGGGAAGATTGGAGAAACTTAATTTTTCGCCCAAAAAAAAAAAACGTAAGGGGTACCACTGTCGTTTTTTTTTCGGGCCGAATTTTTGAGTTTCGATATCTCAGCTCTGGAAGGGGCTAGAGCCTCCATTTTTGCACTCAGGTCTAAGTCTCATGGCCCTCTATCAGAATCCAGAGTTTTGGGAAGATTGGAGAAACTTAATTTTTCGCCCCAAAAAAAAAAACGTAAGGGGTACCACTGTCGTTTTTTTTTTCGGGCCGAATTTTTGAGTTTCGATATCTCAGCTCTGGAAGGGGCTAGAGCCTCCATTTTTGCACTCAGGTCTAAGTCTCATGGCCCTCTATCAGAATCCAGAGTTTTGGGAAGATTGGAGAAACTTAATTTTTCGCCCAAAAAAAAAACGTAAGGGGTACCACTGTCGTTTTTTTTTCGGGCCGAATTTTTGAGTTTCGATATCTCAGCTCTGGAAGGGGCTAGAGCCTCCATTTTTGCACTCAGGTCTAAGTCTCATGGCCCTCTATCAGAATCCAGAGTTTTGGGAAGATTGGAGAAACTTAATTTTTCGCCCAAAAAAAAAAAACGTAAGGGGTACCACTGTCGTTTTTTTTTTCGGGCCGAATTTTTGAGTTTCGATATCTCAGCTCTGGAAGGGGCTAGAGCCTCCATTTTTGCACTCAGGTCTAAGTCTCATGGCCCTCTATCAGAATCCAGAGTTTTGGGAAGATTGGAGAAACTTAATTTTTCGCCCAAAAAAAAAAACGTAAGGGGTACCACTGTCGTTTTTTTTTCGGGCCGAATTTTTGAGTTTCGATATCTCAGCTCTGGAAGGGGCTAGAGCCTCCATTTTTGCACTCAGGTCTAAGTCTCATGGCCCTCTATCAGAATCCAGAGTTTTGGGAAGATTGGAGAAACTTAATTTTTCGCCCAAAAAAAAAAACGTAAGGGGTACCACTGTCGTTTTTTTTTCGGGCCGAATTTTTGAGTTTCGATATCTCAGCTCTGGAAGGGGCTAGAGCCTCCATTTTTGCACTCAGGTCTAAGTCTCATGGCCCTCTATCAGAATCCAGAGTTTTGGGAAGATTGGAGAAACTTAATTTTTCGCCCAAAAAAAAAACGTAAGGGGTACCACTGTCGTTTTTTTTTCGGGCCGAATTTTTGAGTTTCGATATCTCAGCTCTGGAAGGGGCTAGAGCCTCCATTTTTGCACTCAGGTCTAAGTCTCATGGCCCTCTATCAGAATCCAGAGTTTTGGGAAGATTGGAGAAACTTAATTTTTCGCCCAAAAAAAAAAACGTAAGGGGTACCACTGTCGTTTTTTTTTTCGGGCCGAATTTTTGAGTTTCGATATCTCAGCTCTGGAAGGGGCTAGAGCCTCCATTTTTGCACTCAGGTCTAAGTCTCATGGCCCTCTATCAGAATCCAGAGTTTTGGGAAGATTGGAGAAACTTAATTTTTCGCCCAAAAAAAAAAAACGTAAGGGGTACCACTGTCGTTTTTTTTTCGGGCCGAATTTTTGAGTTTCGATATCTCAGCTCTGGAAGGGGCTAGAGCCTCCATTTTTGCACTCAGGTCTAAGTCTCATGGCCCTCTATCAGAATCCAGAGTTTTGGGAAGATTGGAGAAACTTAATTTTTCGCCCAAAAAAAAAAAACGTAAGGGGTACCACTGTCGTTTTTTTTTCGGGCCGAATTTTTGAGTTTCGATATCTCAGCTCTGGAAGGGGCTAGAGCCTCCATTTTTGCACTCAGGTCTAAGTCTCATGGCCCTCTATCAGAATCCAGAGTTTTGGGAAGATTGGAGAAACTTAATTTTTCGCCCAAAAAAAAAAACGTAAGGGGTACCACTGTCGTTTTTTTTTTCGGGCCGAATTTTTGAGTTTCGATATCTCAGCTCTGGAAGGGGCTAGAGCCTCCATTTTTGCACTCAGGTCTAAGTCTCATGGCCCTCTATCAGAATCCAGAGTTTTGGGAAGATTGGAGAAACTTAATTTTTCGCCCCAAAAAAAAAAACGTAAGGGGTACCACTGTCGTTTTTTTTTTCGGGCCGAATTTTTGAGTTTCGATATCTCAGCTCTGGAAGGGGCTAGAGCCTCCATTTTTGCACTCAGGTCTAAGTCTCATGGCCCTCTATCAGAATCCAGAGTTTTGGGAAGATTGGAGAAACTTAATTTTTCGCCCAAAAAAAAAAAACGTAAGGGGTACCACTGTCGTTTTTTTTTCGGGCCGAATTTTTGAGTTTCGATATCTCAGCTCTGGAAGGGGCTAGAGCCTCCATTTTTGCACTCAGGTCTAAGTCTCATGGCCCTCTATCAGAATCCAGAGTTTTGGGAAGATTGGAGAAACTTAATTTTTCGCCCAAAAAAAAAAACGTAAGGGGTACCACTGTCGTTTTTTTTTCGGGCCGAATTTTTGAGTTTCGATATCTCAGCTCTGGAAGGGGCTAGAGCCTCCATTTTTGCACTCAGGTCTAAGTCTCATGGCCCTCTATCAGAATCCAGAGTTTTGGGAAGATTGGAGAAACTTAATTTTTCGCCCAAAAAAAAAAACGTAAGGGGTACCACTGTCGTTTTTTTTTCGGGCCGAATTTTTGAGTTTCGATATCTCAGCTCTGGAAGGGGCTAGAGCCTCCATTTTTGCACTCAGGTCTAAGTCTCATGGCCCTCTATCAGAATCCAGAGTTTTGGGAAGATTGGAGAAACTTAATTTTTCGCCCAAAAAAAAAAACGTAAGGGGTACCACTGTCGTTTTTTTTTCGGGCCGAATTTTTGAGTTTCGATATCTCAGCTCTGGAAGGGGCTAGAGCCTCCATTTTTGCACTCAGGTCTAAGTCTCATGGCCCTCTATCAGAATCCAGAGTTTTGGGAAGATTGGAGAAACTTAATTTTTCGCCCAAAAAAAAAAACGTAAGGGGTACCACTGTCGTTTTTTTTTTCGGGCCGAATTTTTGAGTTTCGATATCTCAGCTCTGGAAGGGGCTAGAGCCTCCATTTTTGCACTCAGGTCTAAGTCTCATGGCCCTCTATCAGAATCCAGAGTTTTGGGAAGATTGGAGAAACTTAATTTTTCGCCCAAAAAAAAAAACGTAAGGGGTACCACTGTCGTTTTTTTTTCGGGCCGAATTTTTGAGTTTCGATATCTCAGCTCTGGAAGGGGCTAGAGCCTCCATTTTTGCACTCAGGTCTAAGTCTCATGGCCCTCTATCAGAATCCAGAGTTTTGGGAAGATTGGAGAAACTTAATTTTTCGCCCAAAAAAAAAAACGTAAGGGGTACCACTGTCGTTTTTTTTTCGGGCCGAATTTTTGAGTTTCGATATCTCAGCTCTGGAAGGGGCTAGAGCCTCCATTTTTGCACTCAGGTCTAAGTCTCATGGCCCTCTATCAGAATCCAGAGTTTTGGGAAGATTGGAGAAACTTAATTTTTCGCCCAAAAAAAAAAACGTAAGGGGTACCACTGTCGTTTTTTTTTCGGGCCGAATTTTTGAGTTTCGATATCTCAGCTCTGGAAGGGGCTAGAGCCTCCATTTTTGCACTCAGGTCTAAGTCTCATGGCCCTCTATCAGAATCCAGAGTTTTGGGAAGATTGGAGAAACTTAATTTTTCGCCCAAAAAAAAAAACGTAAGGGGTACCACTGTCGTTTTTTTTTTCGGGCCGAATTTTTGAGTTTCGATATCTCAGCTCTGGAAGGGGCTAGAGCCTCCATTTTTGCACTCAGGTCTAAGTCTCATGGCCCTCTATCAGAATCCAGAGTTTTGGGAAGATTGGAGAAACTTAATTTTTCGCCCAAAAAAAAAAACGTAAGGGGTACCACTGTCGTTTTTTTTTCGGGCCGAATTTTTGAGTTTCGATATCTCAGCTCTGGAAGGGGCTAGAGCCTCCATTTTTGCACTCAGGTCTAAGTCTCATGGCCCTCTATCAGAATCCAGAGTTTTGGGAAGATTGGAGAAACTTAATTTTTCGCCCAAAAAAAAAAACGTAAGGGGTACCACTGTCGTTTTTTTTTCGGGCCGAATTTTTGAGTTTCGATATCTCAGCTCTGGAAGGGGCTAGAGCCTCCATTTTTGCACTCAGGTCTAAGTCTCATGGCCCTCTATCAGAATCCAGAGTTTTGGGAAGATTGGAGAAACTTAATTTTTCGCCCAAAAAAAAAAAACGTAAGGGGTACCACTGTCGTTTTTTTTTCGGGCCGAATTTTTGAGTTTCGATATCTCAGCTCTGGAAGGGGCTAGAGCCTCCATTTTTGCACTCAGGTCTAAGTCTCATGGCCCTCTATCAGAATCCAGAGTTTTGGGAAGATTGGAGAAACTTAATTTTTCGCCCAAAAAAAAAAACGTAAGGGGTACCACTGTCGTTTTTTTTTCGGGCCGAATTTTTGAGTTTCGATATCTCAGCTCTGGAAGGGGCTAGAGCCTCCATTTTTGCACTCAGGTCTAAGTCTCATGGCCCTCTATCAGAATCCAGAGTTTTGGGAAGATTGGAGAAACTTAATTTTTCGCCCAAAAAAAAAAAACGTAAGGGGTACCACTGTCGTTTTTTTTTCGGGCCGAATTTTTGAGTTTCGATATCTCAGCTCTGGAAGGGGCTAGAGCCTCCATTTTTGCACTCAGGTCTAAGTCTCATGGCCCTCTATCAGAATCCAGAGTTTTGGGAAGATTGGAGAAACTTAATTTTTCGCCCAAAAAAAAAAACGTAAGGGGTACCACTGTCGTTTTTTTTTCGGGCCGAATTTTTGAGTTTCGATATCTCAGCTCTGGAAGGGGCTAGAGCCTCCATTTTTGCACTCAGGTCTAAGTCTCATGGCCCTCTATCAGAATCCAGAGTTTTGGGAAGATTGGAGAAACTTAATTTTTCGCCCCAAAAAAAAAAACGTAAGGGGTACCACTGTCGTTTTTTTTTCGGGCCGAATTTTTGAGTTTCGATATCTCAGCTCTGGAAGGGGCTAGAGCCTCCATTTTTGCACTCAGGTCTAAGTCTCATGGCCCTCTATCAGAATCCAGAGTTTTGGGAAGATTGGAGAAACTTAATTTTTCGCCCAAAAAAAAAAACGTAAGGGGTACCACTGTCGTTTTTTTTTCGGGCCGAATTTTTGAGTTTCGATATCTCAGCTCTGGAAGGGGCTAGAGCCTCCATTTTTGCACTCAGGTCTAAGTCTCATGGCCCTCTATCAGAATCCAGAGTTTTGGGAAGATTGGAGAAACTTAATTTTTCGCCCAAAAAAAAAAAACGTAAGGGGTACCACTGTCGTTTTTTTTTCGGGCCGAATTTTTGAGTTTCGATATCTCAGCTCTGGAAGGGGCTAGAGCCTCCATTTTTGCACTCAGGTCTAAGTCTCATGGCCCTCTATCAGAATCCAGAGTTTTGGGAAGATTGGAGAAACTTAATTTTTCGCCCAAAAAAAAAAACGTAAGGGGTACCACTGTCGTTTTTTTTTCGGGCCGAATTTTTGAGTTTCGATATCTCAGCTCTGGAAGGGGCTAGAGCCTCCATTTTTGCACTCAGGTCTAAGTCTCATGGCCCTCTATCAGAATCCAGAGTTTTGGGAAGATTGGAGAAACTTAATTTTTCGCCCAAAAAAAAAAAACGTAAGGGGTACCACTGTCGTTTTTTTTTCGGGCCGAATTTTTGAGTTTCGATATCTCAGCTCTGGAAGGGGCTAGAGCCTCCATTTTTGCACTCAGGTCTAAGTCTCATGGCCCTCTATCAGAATCCAGAGTTTTGGGAAGATTGGAGAAACTTAATTTTTCGCCCAAAAAAAAAAAACGTAAGGGGTACCACTGTCGTTTTTTTTTCGGGCCGAATTTTTGAGTTTCGATATCTCAGCTCTGGAAGGGGCTAGAGCCTCCATTTTTGCACTCAGGTCTAAGTCTCATGGCCCTCTATCAGAATCCAGAGTTTTGGGAAGATTGGAGAAACTTAATTTTTCGCCCCAAAAAAAAAAACGTAAGGGGTACCACTGTCGTTTTTTTTTCGGGCCGAATTTTTGAGTTTCGATATCTCAGCTCTGGAAGGGGCTAGAGCCTCCATTTTTGCACTCAGGTCTAAGTCTCATGGCCCTCTATCAGAATCCAGAGTTTTGGGAAGATTGGAGAAACTTAATTTTTCGCCCAAAAAAAAAAAACGTAAGGGGTACCACTGTCGTTTTTTTTTCGGGCCGAATTTTTGAGTTTCGATATCTCAGCTCTGGAAGGGGCTAGAGCCTCCATTTTTGCACTCAGGTCTAAGTCTCATGGCCCTCTATCAGAATCCAGAGTTTTGGGAAGATTGGAGAAACTTAATTTTTCGCCCAAAAAAAAAAACGTAAGGGGTACCACTGTCGTTTTTTTTTCGGGCCGAATTTTTGAGTTTCGATATCTCAGCTCTGGAAGGGGCTAGAGCCTCCATTTTTGCACTCAGGTCTAAGTCTCATGGCCCTCTATCAGAATCCAGAGTTTTGGGAAGATTGGAGAAACTTAATTTTTCGCCCAAAAAAAAAAACGTAAGGGGTACCACTGTCGTTTTTTTTTTCGGGCCGAATTTTTGAGTTTCGATATCTCAGCTCTGGAAGGGGCTAGAGCCTCCATTTTTGCACTCAGGTCTAAGTCTCATGGCCCTCTATCAGAATCCAGAGTTTTGGGAAGATTGGAGAAACTTAATTTTTCGCCCAAAAAAAAAAACGTAAGGGGTACCACTGTCGTTTTTTTTTCGGGCCGAATTTTTGAGTTTCGATATCTCAGCTCTGGAAGGGGCTAGAGCCTCCATTTTTGCACTCAGGTCTAAGTCTCATGGCCCTCTATCAGAATCCAGAGTTTTGGGAAGATTGGAGAAACTTAATTTTTCGCCCAAAAAAAAAAACGTAAGGGGTACCACTGTCGTTTTTTTTTCGGGCCGAATTTTTGAGTTTCGATATCTCAGCTCTGGAAGGGGCTAGAGCCTCCATTTTTGCACTCAGGTCTAAGTCTCATGGCCCTCTATCAGAATCCAGAGTTTTGGGAAGATTGGAGAAACTTAATTTTTCGCCCAAAAAAAAAAAACGTAAGGGGTACCACTGTCGTTTTTTTTTCGGGCCGAATTTTTGAGTTTCGATATCTCAGCTCTGGAAGGGGCTAGAGCCTCCATTTTTGCACTCAGGTCTAAGTCTCATGGCCCTCTATCAGAATCCAGAGTTTTGGGAAGATTGGAGAAACTTAATTTTTCGCCCAAAAAAAAAAACGTAAGGGGTACCACTGTCGTTTTTTTTTCGGGCCGAATTTTTGAGTTTCGATATCTCAGCTCTGGAAGGGGCTAGAGCCTCCATTTTTGCACTCAGGTCTAAGTCTCATGGCCCTCTATCAGAATCCAGAGTTTTGGGAAGATTGGAGAAACTTAATTTTTCGCCCAAAAAAAAAAACGTAAGGGGTACCACTGTCGTTTTTTTTTCGGGCCGAATTTTTGAGTTTCGATATCTCAGCTCTGGAAGGGGCTAGAGCCTCCATTTTTGCACTCAGGTCTAAGTCTCATGGCCCTCTATCAGAATCCAGAGTTTTGGGAAGATTGGAGAAACTTAATTTTTCGCCCAAAAAAAAAAAACGTAAGGGGTACCACTGTCGTTTTTTTTTCGGGCCGAATTTTTGAGTTTCGATATCTCAGCTCTGGAAGGGGCTAGAGCCTCCATTTTTGCACTCAGGTCTAAGTCTCATGGCCCTCTATCAGAATCCAGAGTTTTGGGAAGATTGGAGAAACTTAATTTTTCGCCCAAAAAAAAAAACGTAAGGGGTACCACTGTCGTTTTTTTTTCGGGCCGAATTTTTGAGTTTCGATATCTCAGCTCTGGAAGGGGCTAGAGCCTCCATTTTTGCACTCAGGTCTAAGTCTCATGGCCCTCTATCAGAATCCAGAGTTTTGGGAAGATTGGAGAAACTTAATTTTTCGCCCAAAAAAAAAAACGTAAGGGGTACCACTGTCGTTTTTTTTTTCGGGCCGAATTTTTGAGTTTCGATATCTCAGCTCTGGAAGGGGCTAGAGCCTCCATTTTTGCACTCAGGTCTAAGTCTCATGGCCCTCTATCAGAATCCAGAGTTTTGGGAAGATTGGAGAAACTTAATTTTTCGCCCAAAAAAAAAAAACGTAAGGGGTACCACTGTCGTTTTTTTTTCGGGCCGAATTTTTGAGTTTCGATATCTCAGCTCTGGAAGGGGCTAGAGCCTCCATTTTTGCACTCAGGTCTAAGTCTCATGGCCCTCTATCAGAATCCAGAGTTTTGGGAAGATTGGAGAAACTTAATTTTTCGCCCAAAAAAAAAAACGTAAGGGGTACCACTGTCGTTTTTTTTTTCGGGCCGAATTTTTGAGTTTCGATATCTCAGCTCTGGAAGGGGCTAGAGCCTCCATTTTTGCACTCAGGTCTAAGTCTCATGGCCCTCTATCAGAATCCAGAGTTTTGGGAAGATTGGAGAAACTTAATTTTTCGCCCAAAAAAAAAAACGTAAGGGGTACCACTGTCGTTTTTTTTTCGGGCCGAATTTTTGAGTTTCGATATCTCAGCTCTGGAAGGGGCTAGAGCCTCCATTTTTGCACTCAGGTCTAAGTCTCATGGCCCTCTATCAGAATCCAGAGTTTTGGGAAGATTGGAGAAACTTAATTTTTCGCCCAAAAAAAAAAACGTAAGGGGTACCACTGTCGTTTTTTTTTCGGGCCGAATTTTTGAGTTTCGATATCTCAGCTCTGGAAGGGGCTAGAGCCTCCATTTTTGCACTCAGGTCTAAGTCTCATGGCCCTCTATCAGAATCCAGAGTTTTGGGAAGATTGGAGAAACTTAATTTTTCGCCCCAAAAAAAAAAACGTAAGGGGTACCACTGTCGTTTTTTTTTCGGGCCGAATTTTTGAGTTTCGATATCTCAGCTCTGGAAGGGGCTAGAGCCTCCATTTTTGCACTCAGGTCTAAGTCTCATGGCCCTCTATCAGAATCCAGAGTTTTGGGAAGATTGGAGAAACTTAATTTTTCGCCCAAAAAAAAAAACGTAAGGGGTACCACTGTCGTTTTTTTTTCGGGCCGAATTTTTGAGTTTCGATATCTCAGCTCTGGAAGGGGCTAGAGCCTCCATTTTTGCACTCAGGTCTAAGTCTCATGGCCCTCTATCAGAATCCAGAGTTTTGGGAAGATTGGAGAAACTTAATTTTTCGCCCAAAAAAAAAAAACGTAAGGGGTACCACTGTCGTTTTTTTTTCGGGCCGAATTTTTGAGTTTCGATATCTCAGCTCTGGAAGGGGCTAGAGCCTCCATTTTTGCACTCAGGTCTAAGTCTCATGGCCCTCTATCAGAATCCAGAGTTTTGGGAAGATTGGAGAAACTTAATTTTTCGCCCAAAAAAAAAAACGTAAGGGGTACCACTGTCGTTTTTTTTTCGGGCCGAATTTTTGAGTTTCGATATCTCAGCTCTGGAAGGGGCTAGAGCCTCCATTTTTGCACTCAGGTCTAAGTCTCATGGCCCTCTATCAGAATCCAGAGTTTTGGGAAGATTGGAGAAACTTAATTTTTCGCCCCAAAAAAAAAAACGTAAGGGGTACCACTGTCGTTTTTTTTTTCGGGCCGAATTTTTGAGTTTCGATATCTCAGCTCTGGAAGGGGCTAGAGCCTCCATTTTTGCACTCAGGTCTAAGTCTCATGGCCCTCTATCAGAATCCAGAGTTTTGGGAAGATTGGAGAAACTTAATTTTTCGCCCAAAAAAAAAAACGTAAGGGGTACCACTGTCGTTTTTTTTTCGGGCCGAATTTTTGAGTTTCGATATCTCAGCTCTGGAAGGGGCTAGAGCCTCCATTTTTGCACTCAGGTCTAAGTCTCATGGCCCTCTATCAGAATCCAGAGTTTTGGGAAGATTGGAGAAACTTAATTTTTCGCCCAAAAAAAAAAAACGTAAGGGGTACCACTGTCGTTTTTTTTTCGGGCCGAATTTTTGAGTTTCGATATCTCAGCTCTGGAAGGGGCTAGAGCCTCCATTTTTGCACTCAGGTCTAAGTCTCATGGCCCTCTATCAGAATCCAGAGTTTTGGGAAGATTGGAGAAACTTAATTTTTCGCCCAAAAAAAAAAAACGTAAGGGGTACCACTGTCGTTTTTTTTTCGGGCCGAATTTTTGAGTTTCGATATCTCAGCTCTGGAAGGGGCTAGAGCCTCCATTTTTGCACTCAGGTCTAAGTCTCATGGCCCTCTATCAGAATCCAGAGTTTTGGGAAGATTGGAGAAACTTAATTTTTCGCCCAAAAAAAAAAAACGTAAGGGGTACCACTGTCGTTTTTTTTTCGGGCCGAATTTTTGAGTTTCGATATCTCAGCTCTGGAAGGGGCTAGAGCCTCCATTTTTGCACTCAGGTCTAAGTCTCATGGCCCTCTATCAGAATCCAGAGTTTTGGGAAGATTGGAGAAACTTAATTTTTCGCCCAAAAAAAAAAACGTAAGGGGTACCACTGTCGTTTTTTTTTTCGGGCCGAATTTTTGAGTTTCGATATCTCAGCTCTGGAAGGGGCTAGAGCCTCCATTTTTGCACTCAGGTCTAAGTCTCATGGCCCTCTATCAGAATCCAGAGTTTTGGGAAGATTGGAGAAACTTAATTTTTCGCCCAAAAAAAAAAACGTAAGGGGTACCACTGTCGTTTTTTTTTCGGGCCGAATTTTTGAGTTTCGATATCTCAGCTCTGGAAGGGGCTAGAGCCTCCATTTTTGCACTCAGGTCTAAGTCTCATGGCCCTCTATCAGAATCCAGAGTTTTGGGAAGATTGGAGAAACTTAATTTTTCGCCCAAAAAAAAAAAACGTAAGGGGTACCACTGTCGTTTTTTTTTCGGGCCGAATTTTTGAGTTTCGATATCTCAGCTCTGGAAGGGGCTAGAGCCTCCATTTTTGCACTCAGGTCTAAGTCTCATGGCCCTCTATCAGAATCCAGAGTTTTGGGAAGATTGGAGAAACTTAATTTTTCGCCCAAAAAAAAAAACGTAAGGGGTACCACTGTCGTTTTTTTTTCGGGCCGAATTTTTGAGTTTCGATATCTCAGCTCTGGAAGGGGCTAGAGCCTCCATTTTTGCACTCAGGTCTAAGTCTCATGGCCCTCTATCAGAATCCAGAGTTTTGGGAAGATTGGAGAAACTTAATTTTTCGCCCAAAAAAAAAAACGTAAGGGGTACCACTGTCGTTTTTTTTTCGGGCCGAATTTTTGAGTTTCGATATCTCAGCTCTGGAAGGGGCTAGAGCCTCCATTTTTGCACTCAGGTCTAAGTCTCATGGCCCTCTATCAGAATCCAGAGTTTTGGGAAGATTGGAGAAACTTAATTTTTCGCCCAAAAAAAAAAACGTAAGGGGTACCACTGTCGTTTTTTTTTTCGGGCCGAATTTTTGAGTTTCGATATCTCAGCTCTGGAAGGGGCTAGAGCCTCCATTTTTGCACTCAGGTCTAAGTCTCATGGCCCTCTATCAGAATCCAGAGTTTTGGGAAGATTGGAGAAACTTAATTTTTCGCCCAAAAAAAAAAACGTAAGGGGTACCACTGTCGTTTTTTTTTCGGGCCGAATTTTTGAGTTTCGATATCTCAGCTCTGGAAGGGGCTAGAGCCTCCATTTTTGCACTCAGGTCTAAGTCTCATGGCCCTCTATCAGAATCCAGAGTTTTGGGAAGATTGGAGAAACTTAATTTTTCGCCCAAAAAAAAAAACGTAAGGGGTACCACTGTCGTTTTTTTTTCGGGCCGAATTTTTGAGTTTCGATATCTCAGCTCTGGAAGGGGCTAGAGCCTCCATTTTTGCACTCAGGTCTAAGTCTCATGGCCCTCTATCAGAATCCAGAGTTTTGGGAAGATTGGAGAAACTTAATTTTTCGCCCAAAAAAAAAAACGTAAGGGGTACCACTGTCGTTTTTTTTTTCGGGCCGAATTTTTGAGTTTCGATATCTCAGCTCTGGAAGGGGCTAGAGCCTCCATTTTTGCACTCAGGTCTAAGTCTCATGGCCCTCTATCAGAATCCAGAGTTTTGGGAAGATTGGAGAAACTTAATTTTTCGCCCAAAAAAAAAACGTAAGGGGTACCACTGTCGTTTTTTTTTTCGGGCCGAATTTTTGAGTTTCGATATCTCAGCTCTGGAAGGGGCTAGAGCCTCCATTTTTGCACTCAGGTCTAAGTCTCATGGCCCTCTATCAGAATCCAGAGTTTTGGGAAGATTGGAGAAACTTAATTTTTCGCCCAAAAAAAAAACGTAAGGGGTACCACTGTCGTTTTTTTTTCGGGCCGAATTTTTGAGTTTCGATATCTCAGCTCTGGAAGGGGCTAGAGCCTCCATTTTTGCACTCAGGTCTAAGTCTCATGGCCCTCTATCAGAATCCAGAGTTTTGGGAAGATTGGAGAAACTTAATTTTTCGCCCAAAAAAAAAAACGTAAGGGGTACCACTGTCGTTTTTTTTTTCGGGCCGAATTTTTGAGTTTCGATATCTCAGCTCTGGAAGGGGCTAGAGCCTCCATTTTTGCACTCAGGTCTAAGTCTCATGGCCCTCTATCAGAATCCAGAGTTTTGGGAAGATTGGAGAAACTTAATTTTTCGCCCAAAAAAAAAAACGTAAGGGGTACCACTGTCGTTTTTTTTTTCGGGCCGAATTTTTGAGTTTCGATATCTCAGCTCTGGAAGGGGCTAGAGCCTCCATTTTTGCACTCAGGTCTAAGTCTCATGGCCCTCTATCAGAATCCAGAGTTTTGGGAAGATTGGAGAAACTTAATTTTTCGCCCAAAAAAAAAACGTAAGGGGTACCACTGTCGTTTTTTTTTCGGGCCGAATTTTTGAGTTTCGATATCTCAGCTCTGGAAGGGGCTAGAGCCTCCATTTTTGCACTCAGGTCTAAGTCTCATGGCCCTCTATCAGAATCCAGAGTTTTGGGAAGATTGGAGAAACTTAATTTTTCGCCCAAAAAAAAAAACGACAGTGGTACCCCTTACGTTTTTTTTTTTGGGCGAAAAATTAAGTTTCTCCAATCTTCCCAAAACTCTGGATTCTGATAGAGGGCCATGAGACTTAGACCTGAGTGCAAAAATGGAGGCTCTAGCCCCTTCCAGAGCTGAGATATCGAAACTCAAAAATTCGGCCCGAAAAAAAAACGACAGTGGTACCCCTTACGTTTTTTTTTTGGGCGAAAAATTAAGTTTCTCCAATCTTCCCAAAACTCTGGATTCTGATAGAGGGCCATGAGACTTAGACCTGAGTGCAAAAATGGAGGCTCTAGCCCCTTCCAGAGCTGAGATATCGAAACTCAAAAATTCGGCCCGAAAAAAAAAACGACAGTGGTACCCCTTACGTTTTTTTTTTTGGGCGAAAAATTAAGTTTCTCCAATCTTCCAAAACTCTGGATTCTGATAGAGGGCCATGAGACTTAGACCTGAGTGCAAAAATGGAGGCTCTAGCCCCTTCCAGAGCTGAGATATCGAAACTCAAAAATTCGGCCCGAAAAAAAAACGACAGTGGTACCCCTTACGTTTTTTTTTTTGGGCGAAAAATTAAGTTTCTCCAATCTTCCCAAAACTCTGGATTCTGATAGAGGGCCATGAGACTTAGACCTGAGTGCAAAAATGGAGGCTCTAGCCCCTTCCAGAGCTGAGATATCGAAACTCAAAAATTCGGCCCGAAAAAAAAACGACAGTGGTACCCCTTACGTTTTTTTTTTTGGGCGAAAAATTAAGTTTCTCCAATCTTCCCAAAACTCTGGATTCTGATAGAGGGCCATGAGACTTAGACCTGAGTGCAAAAATGGAGGCTCTAGCCCCTTCCAGAGCTGAGATATCGAAACTCAAAAATTCGGCCCGAAAAAAAAACGACAGTGGTACCCCTTACGTTTTTTTTTTTGGGCGAAAAATTAAGTTTCTCCAATCTTCCCAAAACTCTGGATTCTGATAGAGGGCCATGAGACTTAGACCTGAGTGCAAAAATGGAGGCTCTAGCCCCTTCCAGAGCTGAGATATCGAAACTCAAAAATTCGGCCCGAAAAAAAAACGACAGTGGTACCCCTTACGTTTTTTTTTTTGGGCGAAAAATTAAGTTTCTCCAATCTTCCCAAAACTCTGGATTCTGATAGAGGGCCATGAGACTTAGACCTGAGTGCAAAAATGGAGGCTCTAGCCCCTTCCAGAGCTGAGATATCGAAACTCAAAAATTCGGCCCGAAAAAAAAACGACAGTGGTACCCCTTACGTTTTTTTTTTTGGGCGAAAAATTAAGTTTCTCCAATCTTCCAAAACTCTGGATTCTGATAGAGGGCCATGAGACTTAGACCTGAGTGCAAAAATGGAGGCTCTAGCCCCTTCCAGAGCTGAGATATCGAAACTCAAAAATTCGGCCCGAAAAAAAAACGACAGTGGTACCCCTTACGTTTTTTTTTTTGGGCGAAAAATTAAGTTTCTCCAATCTTCCCAAAACTCTGGATTCTGATAGAGGGCCATGAGACTTAGACCTGAGTGCAAAAATGGAGGCTCTAGCCCCTTCCAGAGCTGAGATATCGAAACTCAAAAATTCGGCCCGAAAAAAAAACGACAGTGGTACCCCTTACGTTTTTTTTTTTTGGGCGAAAAATTAAGTTTCTCCAATCTTCCCAAAACTCTGGATTCTGATAGAGGGCCATGAGACTTAGACCTGAGTGCAAAAATGGAGGCTCTAGCCCCTTCCAGAGCTGAGATATCGAAACTCAAAAATTCGGCCCGAAAAAAAAACGACAGTGGTACCCCTTACGTTTTTTTTTTTGGGCGAAAAATTAAGTTTCTCCAATCTTCCCAAAACTCTGGATTCTGATAGAGGGCCATGAGACTTAGACCTGAGTGCAAAAATGGAGGCTCTAGCCCCTTCCAGAGCTGAGATATCGAAACTCAAAAATTCGGCCCGAAAAAAAAACGACAGTGGTACCCCTTACGTTTTTTTTTTTGGGCGAAAAATTAAGTTTCTCCAATCTTCCCAAAACTCTGGATTCTGATAGAGGGCCATGAGACTTAGACCTGAGTGCAAAAATGGAGGCTCTAGCCCCTTCCAGAGCTGAGATATCGAAACTCAAAAATTCGGCCCGAAAAAAAAACGACAGTGGTACCCCTTACGTTTTTTTTTTTGGGCGAAAAATTAAGTTTCTCCAATCTTCCCAAAACTCTGGATTCTGATAGAGGGCCATGAGACTTAGACCTGAGTGCAAAAATGGAGGCTCTAGCCCCTTCCAGAGCTGAGATATCGAAACTCAAAAATTCGGCCCGAAAAAAAAACGACAGTGGTACCCCTTACGTTTTTTTTTTTGGGCGAAAAATTAAGTTTCTCCAATCTTCCCAAAACTCTGGATTCTGATAGAGGGCCATGAGACTTAGACCTGAGTGCAAAAATGGAGGCTCTAGCCCCTTCCAGAGCTGAGATATCGAAACTCAAAAATTCGGCCCGAAAAAAAAACGACAGTGGTACCCCTTACGTTTTTTTTTTTGGGCGAAAAATTAAGTTTCTCCAATCTTCCCAAAACTCTGGATTCTGATAGAGGGCCATGAGACTTAGACCTGAGTGCAAAAATGGAGGCTCTAGCCCCTTCCAGAGCTGAGATATCGAAACTCAAAAATTCGGCCCGAAAAAAAAACGACAGTGGTACCCCTTACGTTTTTTTTTTTTGGGCGAAAAATTAAGTTTCTCCAATCTTCCCAAAACTCTGGATTCTGATAGAGGGCCATGAGACTTAGACCTGAGTGCAAAAATGGAGGCTCTAGCCCCTTCCAGAGCTGAGATATCGAAACTCAAAAATTCGGCCCGAAAAAAAAACGACAGTGGTACCCCTTACGTTTTTTTTTTTTGGGCGAAAAATTAAGTTTCTCCAATCTTCCCAAAACTCTGGATTCTGATAGAGGGCCATGAGACTTAGACCTGAGTGCAAAAATGGAGGCTCTAGCCCCTTCCAGAGCTGAGATATCGAAACTCAAAAATTCGGCCCGAAAAAAAAACGACAGTGGTACCCCTTACGTTTTTTTTTTTGGGCGAAAAATTAAGTTTCTCCAATCTTCCCAAAACTCTGGATTCTGATAGAGGGCCATGAGACTTAGACCTGAGTGCAAAAATGGAGGCTCTAGCCCCTTCCAGAGCTGAGATATCGAAACTCAAAAATTCGGCCCGAAAAAAAAACGACAGTGGTACCCCTTACGTTTTTTTTTTTGGGCGAAAAATTAAGTTTCTCCAATCTTCCCAAAACTCTGGATTCTGATAGAGGGCCATGAGACTTAGACCTGAGTGCAAAAATGGAGGCTCTAGCCCCTTCCAGAGCTGAGATATCGAAACTCAAAAATTCGGCCCGAAAAAAAAACGACAGTGGTACCCCTTACGTTTTTTTTTTTTGGGCGAAAAATTAAGTTTCTCCAATCTTCCCAAAACTCTGGATTCTGATAGAGGGCCATGAGACTTAGACCTGAGTGCAAAAATGGAGGCTCTAGCCCCTTCCAGAGCTGAGATATCGAAACTCAAAAATTCGGCCCGAAAAAAAAACGACAGTGGTACCCCTTACGTTTTTTTTTTTGGGCGAAAAATTAAGTTTCTCCAATCTTCCAAAACTCTGGATTCTGATAGAGGGCCATGAGACTTAGACCTGAGTGCAAAAATGGAGGCTCTAGCCCCTTCCAGAGCTGAGATATCGAAACTCAAAAATTCGGCCCGAAAAAAAAACGACAGTGGTACCCCTTACGTTTTTTTTTTTGGGCGAAAAATTAAGTTTCTCCAATCTTCCCAAAACTCTGGATTCTGATAGAGGGCCATGAGACTTAGACCTGAGTGCAAAAATGGAGGCTCTAGCCCCTTCCAGAGCTGAGATATCGAAACTCAAAAATTCGGCCCGA
This sequence comes from Pimephales promelas, assembly GCF_016745375.1. Next base: position 3,556,147 of record NW_024121199.1, on the reverse strand, counting down.
AAAAAAAACGACAGTGGTACCCCTTACGTTTTTTTTTTTGGGCGAAAAATTAAGTTTCTCCAATCTTCCCAAAACTCTGGATTCTGATAGAGGGCCATGAGACTTAGACCTGAGTGCAAAAATGGAGGCTCTAGCCCCTTCCAGAGCTGAGATATCGAAACTCAAAAATTCGGCCCGAAAAAAAAACGACAGTGGTACCCCTTACGTTTTTTTTTTTTGGGCGAAAAATTAAGTTTCTCCAATCTTCCCAAAACTCTGGATTCTGATAGAGGGCCATGAGACTTAGACCTGAGTGCAAAAATGGAGGCTCTAGCCCCTTCCAGAGCTGAGATATCGAAACTCAAAAATTCGGCCCGAAAAAAAAACGACAGTGGTACCCCTTACGTTTTTTTTTTTGGGCGAAAAATTAAGTTTCTCCAATCTTCCCAAAACTCTGGATTCTGATAGAGGGCCATGAGACTTAGACCTGAGTGCAAAAATGGAGGCTCTAGCCCCTTCCAGAGCTGAGATATCGAAACTCAAAAATTCGGCCCGAAAAAAAAACGACAGTGGTACCCCTTACGTTTTTTTTTTTGGGCGAAAAATTAAGTTTCTCCAATCTTCCCAAAACTCTGGATTCTGATAGAGGGCCATGAGACTTAGACCTGAGTGCAAAAATGGAGGCTCTAGCCCCTTCCAGAGCTGAGATATCGAAACTCAAAAATTCGGCCCGAAAAAAAAACGACAGTGGTACCCCTTACGTTTTTTTTTTTTGGGCGAAAAATTAAGTTTCTCCAATCTTCCCAAAACTCTGGATTCTGATAGAGGGCCATGAGACTTAGACCTGAGTGCAAAAATGGAGGCTCTAGCCCCTTCCAGAGCTGAGATATCGAAACTCAAAAATTCGGCCCGAAAAAAAAACGACAGTGGTACCCCTTACGTTTTTTTTTTTGGGCGAAAAATTAAGTTTCTCCAATCTTCCCAAAACTCTGGATTCTGATAGAGGGCCATGAGACTTAGACCTGAGTGCAAAAATGGAGGCTCTAGCCCCTTCCAGAGCTGAGATATCGAAACTCAAAAATTCGGCCCGAAAAAAAAACGACAGTGGTACCCCTTACGTTTTTTTTTTTGGGCGAAAAATTAAGTTTCTCCAATCTTCCCAAAACTCTGGATTCTGATAGAGGGCCATGAGACTTAGACCTGAGTGCAAAAATGGAGGCTCTAGCCCCTTCCAGAGCTGAGATATCGAAACTCAAAAATTCGGCCCGAAAAAAAAACGACAGTGGTACCCCTTACGTTTTTTTTTTTTGGGCGAAAAATTAAGTTTCTCCAATCTTCCCAAAACTCTGGATTCTGATAGAGGGCCATGAGACTTAGACCTGAGTGCAAAAATGGAGGCTCTAGCCCCTTCCAGAGCTGAGATATCGAAACTCAAAAATTCGGCCCGAAAAAAAAACGACAGTGGTACCCCTTACGTTTTTTTTTTTGGGCGAAAAATTAAGTTTCTCCAATCTTCCCAAAACTCTGGATTCTGATAGAGGGCCATGAGACTTAGACCTGAGTGCAAAAATGGAGGCTCTAGCCCCTTCCAGAGCTGAGATATCGAAACTCAAAAATTCGGCCCGAAAAAAAAACGACAGTGGTACCCCTTACGTTTTTTTTTTTGGGCGAAAAATTAAGTTTCTCCAATCTTCCCAAAACTCTGGATTCTGATAGAGGGCCATGAGACTTAGACCTGAGTGCAAAAATGGAGGCTCTAGCCCCTTCCAGAGCTGAGATATCGAAACTCAAAAATTCGGCCCGAAAAAAAAACGACAGTGGTACCCCTTACGTTTTTTTTTTTGGGCGAAAAATTAAGTTTCTCCAATCTTCCCAAAACTCTGGATTCTGATAGAGGGCCATGAGACTTAGACCTGAGTGCAAAAATGGAGGCTCTAGCCCCTTCCAGAGCTGAGATATCGAAACTCAAAAATTCGGCCCGAAAAAAAAACGACAGTGGTACCCCTTACGTTTTTTTTTTTGGGCGAAAAATTAAGTTTCTCCAATCTTCCCAAAACTCTGGATTCTGATAGAGGGCCATGAGACTTAGACCTGAGTGCAAAAATGGAGGCTCTAGCCCCTTCCAGAGCTGAGATATCGAAACTCAAAAATTCGGCCCGAAAAAAAAACGACAGTGGTACCCCTTACGTTTTTTTTTTTGGGCGAAAAATTAAGTTTCTCCAATCTTCCCAAAACTCTGGATTCTGATAGAGGGCCATGAGACTTAGACCTGAGTGCAAAAATGGAGGCTCTAGCCCCTTCCAGAGCTGAGATATCGAAACTCAAAAATTCGGCCCGAAAAAAAAACGACAGTGGTACCCCTTACGTTTTTTTTTTTGGGCGAAAAATTAAGTTTCTCCAATCTTCCCAAAACTCTGGATTCTGATAGAGGGCCATGAGACTTAGACCTGAGTGCAAAAATGGAGGCTCTAGCCCCTTCCAGAGCTGAGATATCGAAACTCAAAAATTCGGCCCGAAAAAAAAACGACAGTGGTACCCCTTACGTTTTTTTTTTTGGGCGAAAAATTAAGTTTCTCCAATCTTCCCAAAACTCTGGATTCTGATAGAGGGCCATGAGACTTAGACCTGAGTGCAAAAATGGAGGCTCTAGCCCCTTCCAGAGCTGAGATATCGAAACTCAAAAATTCGGCCCGAAAAAAAAAACGACAGTGGTACCCCTTACGTTTTTTTTTTTGGGCGAAAAATTAAGTTTCTCCAATCTTCCCAAAACTCTGGATTCTGATAGAGGGCCATGAGACTTAGACCTGAGTGCAAAAATGGAGGCTCTAGCCCCTTCCAGAGCTGAGATATCGAAACTCAAAAATTCGGCCCGAAAAAAAAACGACAGTGGTACCCCTTACGTTTTTTTTTTTGGGCGAAAAATTAAGTTTCTCCAATCTTCCCAAAACTCTGGATTCTGATAGAGGGCCATGAGACTTAGACCTGAGTGCAAAAATGGAGGCTCTAGCCCCTTCCAGAGCTGAGATATCGAAACTCAAAAATTCGGCCCGAAAAAAAAACGACAGTGGTACCCCTTACGTTTTTTTTTTTGGGCGAAAAATTAAGTTTCTCCAATCTTCCCAAAACTCTGGATTCTGATAGAGGGCCATGAGACTTAGACCTGAGTGCAAAAATGGAGGCTCTAGCCCCTTCCAGAGCTGAGATATCGAAACTCAAAAATTCGGCCCGAAAAAAAAACGACAGTGGTACCCCTTACGTTTTTTTTTTTGGGCGAAAAATTAAGTTTCTCCAATCTTCCCAAAACTCTGGATTCTGATAGAGGGCCATGAGACTTAGACCTGAGTGCAAAAATGGAGGCTCTAGCCCCTTCCAGAGCTGAGATATCGAAACTCAAAAATTCGGCCCGAAAAAAAAACGACAGTGGTACCCCTTACGTTTTTTTTTTTGGGCGAAAAATTAAGTTTCTCCAATCTTCCCAAAACTCTGGATTCTGATAGAGGGCCATGAGACTTAGACCTGAGTGCAAAAATGGAGGCTCTAGCCCCTTCCAGAGCTGAGATATCGAAACTCAAAAATTCGGCCCGAAAAAAAAACGACAGTGGTACCCCTTACGTTTTTTTTTTTGGGCGAAAAATTAAGTTTCTCCAATCTTCCCAAAACTCTGGATTCTGATAGAGGGCCATGAGACTTAGACCTGAGTGCAAAAATGGAGGCTCTAGCCCCTTCCAGAGCTGAGATATCGAAACTCAAAAATTCGGCCCGAAAAAAAAACGACAGTGGTACCCCTTACGTTTTTTTTTTTGGGCGAAAAATTAAGTTTCTCCAATCTTCCCAAAACTCTGGATTCTGATAGAGGGCCATGAGACTTAGACCTGAGTGCAAAAATGGAGGCTCTAGCCCCTTCCAGAGCTGAGATATCGAAACTCAAAAATTCGGCCCGAAAAAAAAACGACAGTGGTACCCCTTACGTTTTTTTTTTTGGGCGAAAAATTAAGTTTCTCCAATCTTCCCAAAACTCTGGATTCTGATAGAGGGCCATGAGACTTAGACCTGAGTGCAAAAATGGAGGCTCTAGCCCCTTCCAGAGCTGAGATATCGAAACTCAAAAATTCGAAAAAAAAAACGACAGTGGTACCCCTTACGTTTTTTTTTTTGGGCGAAAAATTAAGTTTCTCCAATCTTCCCAAAACTCTGGATTCTGATAGAGGGCCATGAGACTTAGACCTGAGTGCAAAAATGGAGGCTCTAGCCCCTTCCAGAGCTGAGATATCGAAACTCAAAAATTCGGCCCGAAAAAAAAACGACAGTGGTACCCCTTACGTTTTTTTTTTTGGGCGAAAAATTAAGTTTCTCCAATCTTCCCAAAACTCTGGATTCTGATAGAGGGCCATGAGACTTAGACCTGAGTGCAAAAATGGAGGCTCTAGCCCCTTCCAGAGCTGAGATATCGAAACTCAAAAATTCGGCCCGAAAAAAAAACGACAGTGGTACCCCTTACGTTTTTTTTTTTGGGCGAAAAATTAAGTTTCTCCAATCTTCCCAAAACTCTGGATTCTGATAGAGGGCCATGAGACTTAGACCTGAGTGCAAAAATGGAGGCTCTAGCCCCTTCCAGAGCTGAGATATCGAAACTCAAAAATTCGGCCCGAAAAAAAAACGACAGTGGTACCCCTTACGTTTTTTTTTTTGGGCGAAAAATTAAGTTTCTCCAATCTTCCCAAAACTCTGGATTCTGATAGAGGGCCATGAGACTTAGACCTGAGTGCAAAAATGGAGGCTCTAGCCCCTTCCAGAGCTGAGATATCGAAACTCAAAAATTCGGCCCGAAAAAAAAACGACAGTGGTACCCCTTACGTTTTTTTTTTTGGGCGAAAAATTAAGTTTCTCCAATCTTCCCAAAACTCTGGATTCTGATAGAGGGCCATGAGACTTAGACCTGAGTGCAAAAATGGAGGCTCTAGCCCCTTCCAGAGCTGAGATATCGAAACTCAAAAATTCGGCCCGAAAAAAAAACGACAGTGGTACCCCTTACGTTTTTTTTTTTGGGCGAAAAATTAAGTTTCTCCAATCTTCCCAAAACTCTGGATTCTGATAGAGGGCCATGAGACTTAGACCTGAGTGCAAAAATGGAGGCTCTAGCCCCTTCCAGAGCTGAGATATCGAAACTCAAAAATTCGGCCCGAAAAAAAAACGACAGTGGTACCCCTTACGTTTTTTTTTTTGGGCGAAAAATTAAGTTTCTCCAATCTTCCCAAAACTCTGGATTCTGATAGAGGGCCATGAGACTTAGACCTGAGTGCAAAAATGGAGGCTCTAGCCCCTTCCAGAGCTGAGATATCGAAACTCAAAAATTCGGCCCGAAAAAAAAACGACAGTGGTACCCCTTACGTTTTTTTTTTTGGGCGAAAAATTAAGTTTCTCCAATCTTCCCAAAACTCTGGATTCTGATAGAGGGCCATGAGACTTAGACCTGAGTGCAAAAATGGAGGCTCTAGCCCCTTCCAGAGCTGAGATATCGAAACTCAAAAATTCGGCCCGAAAAAAAAACGACAGTGGTACCCCTTACGTTTTTTTTTTTGGGCGAAAAATTAAGTTTCTCCAATCTTCCCAAAACTCTGGATTCTGATAGAGGGCCATGAGACTTAGACCTGAGTGCAAAAATGGAGGCTCTAGCCCCTTCCAGAGCTGAGATATCGAAACTCAAAAATTCGGCCCGAAAAAAAAAACGACAGTGGTACCCCTTACGTTTTTTTTTTTTGGGCGAAAAATTAAGTTTCTCCAATCTTCCCAAAACTCTGGATTCTGATAGAGGGCCATGAGACTTAGACCTGAGTGCAAAAATGGAGGCTCTAGCCCCTTCCAGAGCTGAGATATCGAAACTCAAAAATTCGGCCCGAAAAAAAAACGACAGTGGTACCCCTTACGTTTTTTTTTTTGGGCGAAAAATTAAGTTTCTCCAATCTTCCCAAAACTCTGGATTCTGATAGAGGGCCATGAGACTTAGACCTGAGTGCAAAAATGGAGGCTCTAGCCCCTTCCAGAGCTGAGATATCGAAACTCAAAAATTCGGCCCGAAAAAAAAACGACAGTGGTACCCCTTACGTTTTTTTTTTTGGGCGAAAAATTAAGTTTCTCCAATCTTCCCAAAACTCTGGATTCTGATAGAGGGCCATGAGACTTAGACCTGAGTGCAAAAATGGAGGCTCTAGCCCCTTCCAGAGCTGAGATATCGAAACTCAAAAATTCGGCCCGAAAAAAAAAACGACAGTGGTACCCCTTACGTTTTTTTTTTTGGGCGAAAAATTAAGTTTCTCCAATCTTCCCAAAACTCTGGATTCTGATAGAGGGCCATGAGACTTAGACCTGAGTGCAAAAATGGAGGCTCTAGCCCCTTCCAGAGCTGAGATATCGAAACTCAAAAATTCGGCCCGAAAAAAAAACGACAGTGGTACCCCTTACGTTTTTTTTTTGGGCGAAAAATTAAGTTTCTCCAATCTTCCCAAAACTCTGGATTCTGATAGAGGGCCATGAGACTTAGACCTGAGTGCAAAAATGGAGGCTCTAGCCCCTTCCAGAGCTGAGATATCGAAACTCAAAAATTCGGCCCGAAAAAAAAACGACAGTGGTACCCCTTACGTTTTTTTTTTTGGGCGAAAAATTAAGTTTCTCCAATCTTCCAAAACTCTGGATTCTGATAGAGGGCCATGAGACTTAGACCTGAGTGCAAAAATGGAGGCTCTAGCCCCTTCCAGAGCTGAGATATCGAAACTCAAAAATTCGGCCCGAAAAAAAAACGACAGTGGTACCCCTTACGTTTTTTTTTTTGGGCGAAAAATTAAGTTTCTCCAATCTTCCCAAAACTCTGGATTCTGATAGAGGGCCATGAGACTTAGACCTGAGTGCAAAAATGGAGGCTCTAGCCCCTTCCAGAGCTGAGATATCGAAACTCAAAAATTCGGCCCGAAAAAAAAACGACAGTGGTACCCCTTACGTTTTTTTTTTTGGGCGAAAAATTAAGTTTCTCCAATCTTCCCAAAACTCTGGATTCTGATAGAGGGCCATGAGACTTAGACCTGAGTGCAAAAATGGAGGCTCTAGCCCCTTCCAGAGCTGAGATATCGAAACTCAAAAATTCGGCCCGAAAAAAAAAACGACAGTGGTACCCCTTACGTTTTTTTTTTTTGGGCGAAAAATTAAGTTTCTCCAATCTTCCCAAAACTCTGGATTCTGATAGAGGGCCATGAGACTTAGACCTGAGTGCAAAAATGGAGGCTCTAGCCCCTTCCAGAGCTGAGATATCGAAACTCAAAAATTCGGCCCGAAAAAAAAAACGACAGTGGTACCCCTTACGTTTTTTTTTTTGGGCGAAAAATTAAGTTTCTCCAATCTTCCCAAAACTCTGGATTCTGATAGAGGGCCATGAGACTTAGACCTGAGTGCAAAAATGGAGGCTCTAGCCCCTTCCAGAGCTGAGATATCGAAACTCAAAAATTCGGCCCGAAAAAAAAACGACAGTGGTACCCCTTACGTTTTTTTTTTTGGGCGAAAAATTAAGTTTCTCCAATCTTCCCAAAACTCTGGATTCTGATAGAGGGCCATGAGACTTAGACCTGAGTGCAAAAATGGAGGCTCTAGCCCCTTCCAGAGCTGAGATATCGAAACTCAAAAATTCGGCCCGAAAAAAAAACGACAGTGGTACCCCTTACGTTTTTTTTTTTTGGGCGAAAAATTAAGTTTCTCCAATCTTCCCAAAACTCTGGATTCTGATAGAGGGCCATGAGACTTAGACCTGAGTGCAAAAATGGAGGCTCTAGCCCCTTCCAGAGCTGAGATATCGAAACTCAAAAATTCGGCCCGAAAAAAAAAACGACAGTGGTACCCCTTACGTTTTTTTTTTTTGGGCGAAAAATTAAGTTTCTCCAATCTTCCCAAAACTCTGGATTCTGATAGAGGGCCATGAGACTTAGACCTGAGTGCAAAAATGGAGGCTCTAGCCCCTTCCAGAGCTGAGATATCGAAACTCAAAAATTCGGCCCGAAAAAAAAACGACAGTGGTACCCCTTACGTTTTTTTTTTGGGCGAAAAATTAAGTTTCTCCAATCTTCCCAAAACTCTGGATTCTGATAGAGGGCCATGAGACTTAGACCTGAGTGCAAAAATGGAGGCTCTAGCCCCTTCCAGAGCTGAGATATCGAAACTCAAAAATTCGGCCCGAAAAAAAAACGACAGTGGTACCCCTTACGTTTTTTTTTTGGGCGAAAAATTAAGTTTCTCCAATCTCCTCAAAACTCTGGATTCTGATAGAGGGCCATGAGACTTAGACCTGAGTGCAAAAATGGAGGCTCTAGCCCCTTCCAGAGCTGAGATATCGAAACTCAAAAATTCGGCCCGAAAAAAAAAACGACAGTGGTACCCCTTACGTTTTTTTTTTTGGGCGAAAAATTAAGTTTCTCCAATCTCCCAAAACTCTGGATTCTGATAGAGGGCCATGAGACTTAGACCTGAGTGCAAAAATGGAGGCTCTAGCCCCTTCCAGAGCTGAGATATCGAAACTCAAAAATTCGGCCGGAAAAAAAACGACAGTGGTACCCCTTACGTTTTTTTTTTTTGGGCGAAAAATTAAGTTTCTCCAATCTCCCAAAACTCTGGATTCTGATAGAGGGCCATGAGACTTAGACCTGAGTGCAAAAATGGAGGCTCTAGCCCCTTCCAGAGCTGAGATATCGAAACTCAAAAATTCGGCCCGAAAAAAAAACGACAGTGGTACCCCTTACGTTTTTTTTTTTTTTTTCGGGCGAAAAATTAAGTTTCTCCAATCTTCCCAAAACTCTGGATTCTGATAGAGGGCCATGAGACTTAGACCTGAGTGCAAAAATGGAGGCTCTAGACCCTTCCAGAGCTGAGATATCGAAACTCAAAAATTTGACCCGAAAAAAAAACGACAGTGGTACCCCTTTCGTTTTTTTTTTTTCGGGCGAAAAATTAAGTTTCTCCAATCTTCTCAAAACTCTGGATTCTGATAGAGGGCCATGAGACTTAGACCTGAGTGCAAAAATGGAGGCTCTAGACCCTTCCAGAGCTGAGATATGGACATCCCACGTAGCATTTATGCCATTATAAAAATAGTGGGTTTGTGGACGGTGAAATTATGGGATGCCGCTTGGTACAACAGACTCAGGGGACCCCCCTGAGTGCAGTAAAATTGTTTTTATCATGACAGGAACTTTAATTAAAATGTCTATCAAAAACACTACCCGAATCCCCATTCAATAGATTGCCGATGGGACCGCGTCCAATTGCAGCATATTGAATTAACAGCGGAAAAACTTTAAAAAATATAGTGGGTTATTGGACAAATAGTGGGTTCGTGGGATGGGGGCGTGTCCGGGGACCGGTCAGTGGGGACGTTTCGAGGGTGGCTCCACCGAGGGGACTTTTGCGGAACTGCCTCGGGGGTCCCGAAACTTCGGGCTCCTCCCGTCGGCCCCCCGGGGGGGTCGGGGCGTGTTATAAAGTTATAATGTTCAAGTTTTTGTTCTAAAAAATTACTCTAGATTGATTCGAAGATATTTAGTTTGTTACAAACAATGTGCAATCTGTAAAACAAAAACCTCAAAATTATAGTTGAAATGGTATACTGCTGGGATGTTTTTGACCTTGAGAAAAACCTTAAAGTATAGAAGACCAACAAATTTTATGTTTATTAATTTATTTCATGTTGGTACATTTTTGGGAAGTACACCTGTTTTGACCTGATGTCCATTGGAATAGACAAAAAAATCACAATGAAAGCAATTATATAAAAAAAAATTTCATTTGTTTTAATTTATAGAAACCTCATGAGCTGGTAAAATGTACGTTTATATTTTTCAGAAACTTGAAACATAATTCAGGTCTGAGGGGGTTAAAAGGTTATGGTTAACATGGTTAACGTGGTTTAACGTCGATGTAATAAGTTGTTTTAGCGTACCTTTTGCTTAAACGGGGAGCTGGGGGACGCCGGAAAAATAGACATTTTACTCATTAGGCTGCTTTATTAAAAAAGTGACATTGAGACGTTTTCTTCGGGGTGGATCCAGGCCAATGAATCCTTTTGAGGAGGTTAAACCGTGACATCTACACATTTTCCAAAGTGAACTATTTAGGCTGCTTCATTAAAAATGTGACATTTAGACGTTTTTTTTTCAGCGTGGATCGAGGCAAATGAATCCTGTTCACCTTGAAAATAATAAATGTTTTTTTTGCATTTTAAATATTAGACCATTTCTCAGTGATCGTCAATAAAACAAAATTCCATTTTTCTCAGTTTAATGAAAACCAATAGGTAAGTTTCAGTTTAAGTGTCAGTTTCACGTGTGAGGGGGTTTAAACCGTGACATCTATGCGTTTTCAAAAGTGCACCAAAGTGATTATTTCACGTCTTGTCACGATACCGGGTTGAATAAATATTGTTTGGGCCACTTTTGTTTGATATAATCACAACAAATTAACCCAAGTATGGGAATTGAACTCAGGACTTCTTGATTAAAGCCCAACGCTTTATCAACTGAGCCACTGAATCTGTTGAGCTCTAAGCCGGCCCGAGGCATAAGGGAACTTCTCAACTATGCGGTGGCTTTCGGGGTTATTTTTTATTTTTATTTAGATTACTTAATTGACATAAATCAATGAATAGCTAAATGAAAATGACTGAATGAAAATGACTAAATGAATCATTCAAGACAACAAAACTCTGATTTAATGATCAATATTCCTGCCTACAAGTTACAACTGTTGCTGTGTCTGCCTGCGTTTAAGTCATGCGCATAATCCTCTAGATCCACCTCGCGCGTGCATAGACAATTTGTGCGCAACTGCACTTCACGCAGGGCCGGCCCGAGGCATAAGCAAACTAAGCGGCTGCTTGGGGCCCCCTGGCCACCAGGGGGCCCCCTAATCGAGGTTATTTTTTATTTTTATTTTTTTAGATGACTTAAACAAGTGACATAAATCAATGAATGAATGAATATGACTGAATGAATAGTTCAAGACAACAAAATTCTGATTTAATGGTCAATATACCTGCCTACAAGTTACAACTGCTGCTCTGTCTGCCAGCGTTTAAGTCATAGGCTACGCATAATCTTCTAGACACATCGCGCGTGCATAGACAATTCGTGCGCAACTGCGCCTAGTCACGGTATCCAGGGCCGGCCCGAGGCATAAGCGAACTAAGCGGCTGCTTGGGGCCCCCTGGCCACCAGGGGGCCCCCTAATCGAGGTTATTTTTTATTTTTATTTTTTTAGATGACTTAAACAAGTGACATAAATCAATGAATGAATGAATATGACTGAATGAATAGTTCAAGACAACAAAATTCTGATTTAATGGTCAATATACCTGCCTACAAGTTACAACTGCTGCTCTGTCTGCCAGCGTTTAAGTCATAGGCTACGCATAATCTTCTAGACACATCGCGCGTGCATAGACAATTCGTGCGCAACTGCGCCTAGTCACGGTATCGGTTTAAGTTGGAGAAAATAGCCCACAGGAGAACTTATCCTTCAAGGTGTAAGGGTAGCAGTTTGAATAAATAATAAACATAGCAGTTTGAACTCTTCTCCACTTTATTATACCACACATCAGATCTCCAAACACCCGCGACACTCCAGTAGCCTAGCAAGTGCGCACGACCCATCTACGGCAAGCCCCGAGGGGAAAAATACATTGCATACACACATACAACGAGCGCCAGACATCATAACCGGTATTATAGTAACAGACTGTGTTGATTATGTCATGTACTATATAACAAAGTCTGCTACAATAATAATAATAACAATAATAAAGATTTTGAGATAGTTACTCTGTATTGAGACAGTTGAGAAATAGGCTAGTAATATTTTTAGTTTTCAACAATAGCTGAGACCCAGAAAGTTTTTTTTTTTAATTTAGTTTTTTTTCATGTCATCACATTGTTTAGAGCATAATAAACAAATGGTAAAAAAAAAAAAAAAACTTTTTGAAAAATTATATTTTATTCATATGTAATACTTTGTCCTCTGTAGTGGACACCAGGACTCAGTTGTTAAAATTAAATGACATACAATGTGTAGGCAAAAACAATGGGATTTTTTTTCCAATCACCAATACATTTTGGGGTTTCAGGATTTTTTTGAACTAAAATTTGTATAAAGATGATTATCAACTATGTTATGAAAGATATAATGGAATTAATTGATACACCAATTTACTTTATGCAATATATGGGTAAAATTGGCATAAATTAATATTCCCATTCAATGCAAAGTATCTATACACTGTATCTAATTTGCACATTAATGTGTTCTTGGAGCAACATTTAATGAGGAAAGAAGTGTAAGCATTGGCGTAATAATAAGCAACATTTTAATAATAATATCTAATATGTCATAAGAATATTGACGTATATTTATTTACATATTCACTTGTTATGTCTCCCAGAATGCCTGATAAACATGATTTATGTCCTGATGTTCTCTACAGTGGACATGAATGAAATCAATGCCCTGTAACGGAAAGTCATTTTTTTCATTTGAAACCCCATAACATTTTCATGAGATGTTGGTTGATGAAATACAATTTGAAAAGTAGTTAGATTTAAATTATAATTACAATATATTACCATATTTCAATAAGAGTGCTACATTTGATCACTAAATTAATGTTAGACATTTTTAAAGACCAAGGAGAAGTTGTTTTCATGGTGAAACCTCCAACCATTTGGTATATCTGTATTGCCCTGAATGTGCTCTTTACAGGACATCCAGAAAAAAAATGTGACATGCATGGTGTCAGAGAAATACACTAAAATATAATGTCCACTACAGTGGACAAAAGTCTATTCCTGGGTCCCAGGAGGATAGGCCAAAGTATCATTGCTCTTACGTTTCTAATTTCTCAGTTTTGTCATAATTTTAGCAAATAATTTATTGTATATGTTTTGAGACAGTTTTAAGACTGTTTTCAAACTTATTTATTTAAGTAGGCATCTATTTTTTTATTAATACATAACCTCAGTGTATTCATTTATAATGTATCATTTTTGCGTGACATTTATGTCAATAATCGTCAAACACAGGTGACTCCGCGTCGTGGGAGGGGCCCCCAAATCAAATTCTGCTTAGGGCCCCCAAAAGGCTCGGGCCGGCGCTGACTTCACGGTATCGGTATTTGAGAAAACAGCCCGCAGGGGAACTTAACCTTCAATGTGTAAGGGTAGCAGTTTCAATAAATAATAAACATAGCAGTTTGAACTCTTCTCCACTTTATTATACCACACATCAGATCAGACCTCCAAAAACCCGCAACACTCTCCAGTAGCCTATCAGGCTACCAAGTGCGCAGCCTGCGCACTACCCATCTACGGCAAGTCCCGAGGGGAAAAACACATTGCATACACACATACAACGAGCGCCAGAACATCATTACCGGTATTAACAGACTTTGTTGGATTATGTCATGTAATATCTAACAAAGTCTCTTACGATAATAATAATAATAATACAGCTTTTGAGGACAGTTACACTGTATTGAGACAGTTGAGAAATAGTAGGCCAAATATTTCTAGTTTTCAACAATAGGCTTGTTGTTACTATGTTTCTCAGTTTTGTCATAATTTTAGCAAATAATTTCTTTTCTATGTTTTGAGACAGTTTTAAGACTGTTAAAACTTTTTTTATTTAAATAGGCATCTATTTTATTTTTATTAAGTATTAATTTTGTTGTAGCCTAATGCATAGCTAACCTAAGTGAATTCATTTATAATGTATCATTATTGCGTGACATTTGTGTCAATAATCGTCAAACACAGGTGACTCCGCGTCGTTGGAGGGGCCCCCAAATCAAATTCTGCTTAGGGCCCCCAAAAGGCTTGGGCTGGCTCTGGATAGGAGGAAGCAAGATAGGATTCCTAAAGATAATTAGTATTTTCTTCGATAATACCAATTGGGAAAAATCCTATCTTATCCAATCTTATCTTAGCCAAATCAGATTAATAAATTAGGCTACAGTACTTCATCTACATTCTTCACGCGAAACGGATTATGATGACTCACAAAATGGATTAGCTTGTTTAGGCGAAATAGTAATTAGGTCCCACCGCATACTTTACATGTTCTGCATTAAAACCACAATGAGTAACTTAAGTTACAGGGCTAACTTAAGTAACGTTAAATTAGACGACCAGGCTTTGCTGAAGAGCCTTCACCGACCTGAGCTTTGATGAGGGAACGGCGCCAGTAAATTAGCCTAGATAACTCTTCTTGCCTCTCATCGTTCATGACTCCTTATTTTCCTTTTTAAAAAGTGTCTTGAAGCCACAAACAACAATGACAGTCAAGCCCTAAAGCTGTAAGTTAACCGATTGCTCTTTCAGGCACTCTCTCTCTCTCTCTTTCCTCTGGTGCGCAATCTAAACTCAAGCGTGCTGTGTAACCATAGTATAGCCTTGAACATTTTAATCGTCTTTAATATATTATTCCTAAAGATAGATTAAAATACGGGGTACATTTTTAAAATAAATGCAAAATTATTCAAATGTAATAATAATGATCAATATATATATATATATATTTATTTATTTTTTGAGATCGGGGCTATATAAAAAAAAACATCTGGGGCTGAAGCCCCGAATGCCCATGTCTAACGACGCGCCTGCATACATTGATTACAAGCTGTTTAACTGACGTGTTTCCACGGTTAAAACGCTGATTGAGCGAATCAATGTGACGTGATGCAGATTTCGATAAGTTGTATCTTTTAACACACTTTCAGATGCTCTTTCATGTTTATTTCGCGCTGCAACTGGTATTATTAAGCCGGAAGAGAGATCAGCGCTGCTGAGCTGCGCCAGAGCGATCTCACGCCACAGCGACAAAACATTATGTTTTTGAATTTATAGAGAAAATGGACGTAATTTGAAAATTGAGACTTTGTTTCATATCAATAGTAACAAAGGACAAAGATTATTGCGATTTTTTTTTGGAAGAGCAGCAGGCGTGATACAATGTTCCATTAACTCACATGAAACAGGATGACTAATCGATTCTTGAGATTTAAGAATCGATATCGGTTCGTAAAAATGAGAATCGATTAATATCGAGAAATCGATATTTATTACCCAGCCCTAGCAATTAGTTTTGTTTTCATCCAAAATTGCGAATTTAACTTACCGGCAAAATTGGAGTATCGCATAAAACATTTGTTGTTCAAGAGAACAAAATCGTCACTTCTTGGGAAATTAATGCAAAATATCATTGGTTGGTCCAACTATGCAGTCTCGCATGATCTGTTGAGGCAAAGTTGCATGTTTTTTTTTTTTTTTTTTGCGCATTGCAGAATTTATGTTTAATATTTCCATTTAAGGGCTGTACGATTAATCAAAATGAAACCGCACACGATTTGGCAAAGGCTGCGATTATTTCATACGCAGCACGGCTCTGTTGTGATCAGTAGTAAATGCCAGCCCATTCAAGGCGTCACCTAACTGAGGCCTTGGGAAGCATTTGACCATTCTTCAATATCTGACGCTTTAGGCGCCCTTTAGCGTCAGTTAGATGACGCCCTAGGATCGCGTGTACCCTACCCCCACCCTATACCTAAACCTAACCGCGTCCTCTAACTGACGCTTTCCTTTAGCGTCAGTTAGATGACGCCGTAGGATCGCGTCATGTAAGTGACGCTAAAGGGTGCCTAAAACGTCAAATATTGAAGCATGGTCAAAGGTGACGCCTTGGGGTGAGAATGTGTTGCAAATGTCGCTCCATCTGAAAGCCAGAGGGCGCTCTCGCGTAGACACACCAAATATGTCCCGCAGAAGTAGACAATGCACATCATTCCAGGAAATCCCGTTGAGCATCATACTATCACCAGAGAACTGGCTTTGCTATCACTGTAGTTTTATTAAAGGCTTGGATGTATTAAAAGTTGTCTTTTGATGGACTAGAGGTTCATAAATGCTTCTCATGTTTGGCGTGTGTTGACTCAAACCCGCAGTGCTTTCAAATGTAGCAGCATTTCCTACAGATCACAGAGCCGTTTGTCACTGACAAGCTGCGCATAACAAATATGTTAATTGCAATTAATCGTGCAGTCCTATTTCCATCATAGTCTATGCGTATCCGCCTCAATTAATTGCACCTTTTTTATTCACATTTTTTTTTGAGTTTATGCACATTAGTTAAATTCTGTGCGTTTTAAAATACAATATCCTAAAATTCACATAAAAATAGGTGGATGCAAACTGCTAATATAAAATCCTATGTGCATTTAATTTTACATTTGAATCATGTTTCTATGTATGTATCTTAATTTTGTCTGATGAAGTGCACATTTAACCGAAATAAAACGGAAATCGTGGCATGGTTTAGTGTGATAGCACATCTTTATATCGTTTTAAAGATGCATTTGCGAAGTGCGTCTCTTACATGTCTCTTTTTATTCAGTATCTTGGAGCCGCTAAGATCGTCCACTGTGAGATTGGATCGCTTATAAACGTGTACTTGATAACGCAACATGCACAACCATCTTCCCATAATTCTTTTTTCTTTCTTTTCTTTTTTTTTTTTGACCGGTTTATATCGCTTCTCATTAAGAAATCCTTGTGGTTTTCTGCCTAACTTAAGACAGCCATAGCCTAAATATTAGTAATTTTACTTCTTATTTGTATGTTTTGTTTAGAACCTTACAACATAATAAATCGATTTTGATATTAGTATTGTTATTATTTTAAAGTTATATTGAGATGACAAAACGTTTAACCAAATTATAATGTCATACAAATTTGAATTTTCAAATTACAAATTTGGATTTGCAATTTGAAATTGCAATCTAATTATGATTTTCCCCCTGAAAAATCACAATTCGACTTTCCCCAAATCGCGCAGCTCTGCCCGATACCTATAAAAGCTTAACTGTTAAAAATACAACATACAATAGAAAATGATTGTATTGTCATAATATTGTAATAATAATTAACGCTCTATATTGATGATGTTATTAACTTAATCCAATTTAAAGCAGCTCAATGAATGACACTATCTCCTCGAGCGCCACACAATAAGAGTCCCAGTAGATTATGAACCAGGCTGATACTGATTTTCAATTGAGGTGTGTTTGACCTTCCTCTCCTGATGAATACAGATAGATCAGTATGATTCATCTCACGTCAGTACAGAAACCAATTTATCATCTTTGAATGACATGCTTGGTCTTATCCATCTCTTCCCTCACGTGTCCCTCGATGTGATTTAATAACTTCTACAGTGCACTGCTGAACTGTACAAATGTGACTATGTTCAACAGTAGCTATTTTAGAAGATATTAAACCAGAATCTGTGGAGTACACAATCACATCTGCTGCTCTGTTTGCCTGTATAGTTCCCTTGCTATGATGCAGACCTTGTCAGGAGACAAGAAAATGATACATCTGTCCCAGAGAGGGAAATGAGAGGTTAGCACAAGCTGTGGCGCGGTCCCTCCCCTCTCAGCGAGTCCAGCGGCGGCCTCACAGCAGGTAATAATGGCCCAGAACAGGATGGATCAGTAACTGTTTAGACAATTCATCCTCGGTTCTCACTGAGACAGCTGAGATGCCAATTTAGTGTCACAGAGAAGATTCACACCCTAAGTGATGGATAATGAGATCTCTGCTTTATTAAGTAGTCACGATTTACAAGACCCCATGAAATCACAAATCTTTCGCCATATAATGCACTTCAGTGGGTCCAGGGAACCAAACAGTTCAAGGTCCAAAAGACACTTTCAGTACTGTTCAAAAGGGCTTTAAACAATTCCAGACGATGCTTAAGGGTCTTATCAAGCGAAACGGTCACTCATTTCAAAAATAAATACAAAAGTTTAAGTTTTAAAAGCTCAAATGGTTCGTGACTCCTGTTTGAACTCGTTCATCAAAATGAACAAATCTTTTTCCGAGTCAATTGGTTCATTCAACGAACAAAATGAACGTATTGACTTGGAAAAAGATTCGTTCATTTTGATGAACGAATTCGAAAAGGGGAGTCACGAACGTGCATCACAGAACAGAGCAAGGCAACCATTTGAGCTTAAAACGTAAACCTTATTATTATTATTTTTTTAAATGAGCGATTGTTTTGCTTGAAAAGACCCTTAAGCATCGTCTGGAATCGTTTAAAGCCCTTTGAACAGTTTGTAGTTTGCACTGAAACTGTCTTTTGGACCTTGAACCGTTTGGTTCCCACTGAAGTCCATTATATGGAGAAAAATGCTGGAATATTTTCATCAAAAACCTTAATTTCTTTTCGACTAAAGAAAGAAAGACATGGACATCTTGGATGACATGGGGGTGAGTAAATTATCAGCAAAAGTTTTTTATAAAAGTGAACTGCTCCCTAAAAAATATACATGCAGCATTTTAACAGGAATGTCTGTCAATTCACATTCCTACCACTAGGTGGCGGTACATGTCTAGTTAACGTTTGCATTCAATGTAAGGCAAACTAAATATTAGGCAAAAGATTGGATTATACAGCATAGGCACTAAAAAAAGAAACGGACAGTGGCAAAGGATTTTTTTCCCCTTTAATGTCAGGCTCTTAGAAAACCTAGTGCAAACAGCAGCTACAGTCAGTCACTGCTAACAATTGTTTTCTGAAGGTGAGAAGCACACCTTTCTATTGCTTTATGGCCTTTTTTTGTATTTCTTTCTTTTTTTAAAAAGTCTTTGTATTTACAGAGTTCACGGATGAACCTCGGGCATTATCAGACTGGTCAATCAATGGCGTCGCCAAATCCTTCAGACCATCTGATCACATTTGCATTACATAATTTCTTTGCATTTAAAACCTAGACGTTTTCTTCCCTTCTGAATCAGGGACAACTTTTGTTTGATAAATATCTTAATGTCTCATAAATCAAAGTACAACTTGCTTTCTTCAAGCACTATCTAGTGACAGAACCATTGCTCAAACAGGAAGTTAGTCCATAATTTGTATCCAATTGTTATGTAAAAGTCTGCAAAATAAATAGCATTTATTTTCTTAAAGATATGCATTATTTAAAGATGTCCATATAGTGTGTGCAAGTTCAACTAATTTCCTTTAATCTACAGGTCTACTTCTTGTTTCTGGAGGCAATACTGTACCTAAAATACAGTGTGCTACCTTAAGATATGTTTCTGATTGTCTACAAATAGTTTGTTGGACATGATCTAAAAAGGCATCAAATTGCTTTAGATTTGTGCATGTAGCTCAAATTCCACACTAATTGGACGACATAGAAATTAAGATTATTTTCTCATATATACACATATGCTAAAACCATCCACTGGCTATTGTTGTGAAACTATTTTGAAGTGGCAAACTGGCTCATAACAACTAAAACTGTCCTACACTACAAAAAACATCTGATTCTCAACATGTTTCTATACTGTAACATTACTGTAATGTTTTATTTGTTAACTGTTCTGCAGATTTCAGAAGCCAATTTTATATTTTGCTGTCTTGCATGATTCAGCATCTTTCTTCCTTTCACATTATTAATCTTGTCAAGATTTCTTTGGCTGTGCGATTCACTGTGTCCGCTCGGTGTGGTTGGTGTGAGTGTGTCTCCCCCTAGTGAAGGATTTACTCATCACAGTCTTCTGTCCTGTAGCGTTCGGTAGTTGATTTAGGATGTTGTCCTATGTCCTGGGCTCAAGTCTATGTGAGAGCTCAAACAGAGTCTGTTGATTGTCGATGACGTGCAGGTAATTGATGTACGTTCTCACTTCCACGCTGTCCTTCTGGGACAACATGTTTCCTAATGGACAAAAGACAAAAATCATAAGTATAACCTACAGAGAATCAACACAACAGGAATAAGGCTGACTATTCAGTGTACTTAACTGTGATGACAATTTTTTTAGAGTGTAGAGACAGATTTGGGTTATGCAGTAATACGGAACCGTGTGTTCAAATACAAGTTGAAGTGTGTCATTGTTTTAAATACTAAAATATGTTCTGCTATCCAGGCTTAATATATGAAAAGACAACCAAATAAAGCAATTTTAAGCTGATTTTACTGAGAAGTGCAACACTGGCACTATCAAAACATTTTGGTTGTTTGAGCAGTCCGACCAGCAACAGCAACTTTAAATCAACCAATGGCATGAGACTGGGGCGTTATTATCCGCTTACCTGGCCAATAAGAGATTGTGAGCTAGGTGTTTGGGAAACATGTTTGAAAGAGTCTTTTTTTGTGCAATTCCTTTTGGATGTGGTTGCGGTGCAGAGATTACAGAGCAGAGCACTTACCCATGTGATCAGTCCGACACTGCCTGATAATCCGCACTGTGTCTGCTATCATGTGCTGCAAACAAAATACATCCCACATACAGTAAGCTTGTTTTGCTCACGTGATGCATTAAAGGGACAGTTCACCCAAAAATGAATATACTTTTAGCATTTACTCGCCCTCATATCATTTCAAACCTGTTTGACATTCTTCTGTGAATTTTGAGAAATGTCCCCTCATACAATGGAAGTCAATGGTAACCAAAACAATTTGGTGACCAACATTCTTCAAAAAAAAAAAAAAAAAAAAATAATAATATTTTTTTGTTCCAAAAACAAAACAAAACATGAAGTCATATATGTTTTGAATGACATGAGGATGAATAAATTGACAGAATGTTCATTTTTTGGTGAACTATACCTTTAATTAAAACATAAACAATAATAAAAGGACCAATTATTGACTTACTAGTTTATCGAAGTTGACGAGGTTGTCGAGAAAGGTTTTGTTGCCCTCGTGAATGAAGGTAATATCTGTTCAGATAGAATGCTTGTTCAAATTTCGCTACACACATTGCTGTTGCAAAAGAGAGACACTCAATATGTCCTAACCAGATACATTGTGATAAAGAAACTAGTGATAAATGCTAATTATTTCTTTCAAACCGAATAGTTCCCTTGAAAATGAAAGTTATGTCATCATTTATTCAGCCTCAAGTTGTTCTAAACCTGTATGAATTGTAGAATTTATTAAGATATTTTGAAGAATGTTGGTAACCACACAGTTGATGGTCCCCATTGACTTCCATAGTATTTTTTTCCTACTATGGAAGTCAATGGGGACCATCAACTGTCTGGTTACCTATATTCTTCAAAATATCTTCTTTTGTGTTCAACAGAAGAAAGAAATTCACACAGGTTGAGGGTGAGTAAATGATGACAGAACTTTCATTTTTAAAGGTGAACTATTCCTCTAAGTCATGATTTTAAGAATACTGTTTTGGGGGTCCAAGCCTCAACAGCCATTTATGAGAACTACTTATTCATATCAGTTCATACTTATATCACATACTCATATACTTATTCATAAAGCAAAGCTTTTAAAAACTCACTTTGTGCACTACATTACAGAACCCAATACTTAAAGATTCATAAAAAATTAAATCGCTGTCTGGCCATAGGATCATAATTTTTTGTCAGTAGTATTAAAACATACATTGAATGTTTATTTAAGCCATTTGCTTTTTTGCATTTGATGGTGTTTAGGCCCAGAAATGAATAATATCTGTTGTGTTGGGTTGCCTGAGTCTAACATTTAAAGTTGACGAAATAGGAATTCGCCTGTTTTAAACCTGAATGTATGTTATTGATCATATTGTGATTTATTCATCCATCCATGCATAATATTTCTCTTATTGTTAGACCTTGTTTCACATCGTAGAGCGGTTTTGTGTTTAGTGTGGACACACAAATAGCTTGTGGCTGCTTAGAACACGATGTCATGTGCAGATTACTAATAATCTGATGATATTGTGTATGTTTTTGGTTGTAGCACCTTTCAGTAGCAGAGGTAGGAAAGGGATCTTGGGAGACTTCATCTTCCTGAAGGCATCTCTGTAGGCTTTATGGTTTAAAGAAGGGTCCTGTGGGTCATGCACAAGCATTAATGTGCACATATTTGTTTTATTTTACCCGTGAAAGCATCTGGTTAGTCTCAAATCTCCTCCTCTGTAATGCCACCTGCCGTTTCCTCCCTGGAGTCTCTGATATGATTACGGCTTCATATATTACATCCTAATGAGCCGTAAACAGCACAAAATGCTCTAGCAGGAGGAAATCTAAGATTGTGATGAGACAGTCACTTACCGTCAGGCTCTCCAGCTCGGAGAACAACTTCCTGAACTTCCCAGGGACTTTCTGAAAATAGGACAGTTAAAAAAAAAATGGAAGAATTGAATTCCTGTTTAGCACAGTTTGCAATACACTCTAGTTTCTTGCTTCTAAAAATAATTTCAAAGATTGATGTTGAAAATCTGACTGCAACACTACCACTCCACATATATAGAAGTGTATTTCTATGCATTGGAGATGGTGTCTTCCTACCTCCAATGTCTGAGTGAGTCGACTGACAGCAGGACTGTTGAGTCCCATGATAATCGCAAAGAACGAGTTCAGGTTCCTCTGTGCTTTACAGCTACGAAAGAGTGAGACAGACAAGGAGGAGAACATGAGCATGTACACCATCTGATTTATTTGAGTAGAAAGAAATACAACCAGGAGTGATTTTAGCATGTTACTATGTGATTGCAAAGGTGTTTGGCTTGTAAAGTTTACGATATGGCTCAGGTCCTTCAGAGTTTATGGGATTATTTCCGTCAGCGAGTGTGTGTTTGTGCGCGTGTACTTACTGTGCTGCGATCTTGATGAATTTCTTGAAGAGCTGCACACGTTTGCAGAGGGTTGTGCACAGAAGGACTTCGGTCATCACCCACTGTTGAGTCTCGTTACAGCGCTGCAACAGATGCTCCAGCGCCACCGTGTGGCCAGCGCTCGCATCGCGGCTCAACGTGAAGTGCACCAGTTCTTGCTGTACAGTAGAAAGGAAAAATCACATGGCTATGGTTGCTGGGCCTTGTTGAACATTGCAGAGAGTCTCAGTATTGAATCAAGACTATTGAGTAATGTTCGATTTACAAGCTAGCACTGTTTCCGGTTTTATAGGTCAGATAGGCTCTGATAGGTCAGATGGTCCGGTCTGTTGTGAATGTTCAAAATGCACATTACCATTTCTAAATTTCAGCTTGGGACTTTGTGTATTCAACTGAAATTCCACCCAAATTTCACAAAGCGGGAAATGTAATCCTTATTAATACGTATGAATCTTCTTGGGCCAGTTGTTCAAAGGATTTTGGTTATCGGATTGGATCAAATCTTGAAAATGGGTTGTTCAAAAGGGAAAGAAGGAATCTGAAATCAGATTAGGTCAGGGAATCCAATCCTAGTTTTAATCTGGATCAAACCTTCAGTTTGTGTTGTTCAAAACTTGTCAGTGGGATTTGGATAACTTTGATAACAAAAAAAAAAACAGGATTATCCTGATCCCAACAGGGGGTAGGATTTCAAGGTGGATTTCAGGAAGAAAATGTAGTAAGTTTAAAATTGGTCAAATAATACATTTGTATCATTTAGTGTATATACTATTTTGTACTTGACTTGTGTAACCGTTGTAACAGTGATAAAGTAGACATAGGCTAACAATTAAGCTATTCAGTATAGTAAAGTAAAAATAAAATAAAAATGATCTTGTCCCCATTTGTGTTTAGTCTCAAAATAAGACACACTTACAGTGACCCCATGTTGGCTCTTCTACCTGTTCTTTACATAGCTGGTAGCCCACATTGTGATATGTTGTCCCATTTAGAGCACTGGTAATCTTGAAAACTGTGTATCTGGATCAGGGTGATCCAGTCCATTGTTTCTTTGAAAAACCGGCATAAAAGTAAGACGGATTACCTGATCCTGGATAGGAAAAAATGGGATTTCTAAATCCGGATCATTTTGATCCAGATTAAATTTTGAACAACTGGCCCCTTGATCCAACAAACATAATCACTTTATATGATGATCAGATTTAATTTTCAATTTTAATTAATTTAATTGTTTTCTGATATAAAATTGCTCAAACACATCAAATATGATAAACAAGCTCAACCACTGTGAGGTATTAGTAAACCTCAAAATTTGGGGTAAATGGACGGTGAGCAATTGATCACGCCATTTTCTTCTTTTGGGTAGAATATCCCTTTAATGTTGGTCTTTTGTAGGAAATATTTTCTTTCATTCCAGACTGATATTATATAAAGCAACTTTTCGAGAACAAACTCATTGCCTATTTTAAATTTAAACTTCATTTTAGTGTGCGTGTCAAGGATCTGCAAGGATCACTGTGTGAAATGTGAAGACTTTACCTCATGGACGTTACTAAAGAGACTCCAGTCACAGTTGGTGAGCGACACGGCGACATCCCATGTGTTCATGCTCAGCATCTTTACTGAGCGCTGGTGCCCATTATCAGTGAAGGGACTCTGGGAGAATACAACACAGACATTCATCTGTTCAATGTTATACTTTAAAGTTAAAGTGGGTCATTCACAAAGTCTCGCATTACATTTGAAAAAAACAAAACAAAAGAATACAGGCAGAAAAGAAAGGCAAGTGTAGAGTCGTGTGTGACCCTGAACTAATGGTGTGGAAAGCAGGTTTGTTTTAAGAGCGGTTCAGAAAGCATCACTCTGACTCTCACCATGATGTCAGTCAGGTCTCTTCTGCAGACCAGCAGCCTCTCCGCGGCACCGAGTGAAGACGAGAACACACACTGATCCGACTGAAGCAGAACCTTCTCTGGAGAAAGAGAAAGAGAGAGGAAGACTGGTGAGAAAGCATCAATGGGGTAAACAGTGAAATACAGCAGAAAATGTTTTTTAAAAATCATTTATTTGGACCCAATTTGGTAATTAGGATACAATGGTCTTGATGGCCTTCTTAACCTGTTGTCACTGCATACACTAAAAAAATGTTCCTGATTCATGAGGTCATTGCGGGAAGTGTCCAAAGGTTGATTTTCAGATTAGTTTTCATGTAATAACATTTAAAATGTTGTATAATGTTGCAGCTAATGATCTCAAATATTATATTACGAGCTTAGTACAAACCCAATTCCATAAAAGTTGGGACACTGTACAAATTGTGAATAAAAACAGAATGCAATGATGTGGAAGTTTCAAATTTCAATATTATATTTAGAATACAACATAGATGACATATCAAATGTTGAAAGTGAGACATTTTGAATTGCCATGCCAAATATTGGCTCCTTTTGGATTTCATGAGAGCTACAAATTCCCAAAAAGTTGGGACAGGTAGCAATAAGAGGCCAGAAAAGTTAAATTTTTTTTTTTTTAAAAGTTAAAAGTTAAAAGGAACCGCTGGAGGACCAATTTGCAACTTATTAGGTCAATTGGCAACATGATTGGGTATAAAAAGAGCCTCTCAGAGTGGCAGTGTCTCTCAGAAGTCAAGATGGGCAGAGGATCACCAATTCCCCCAATGCTGAGGCAAAAAATAGTGGAGCAATATCAGAAAGGAGTTTCTCAGAGAAAAATTGCAAAGAGTTTGAAGTTATCATCATCAACAGTGCATAATATCATCCAAAGATTCAGAGAATCTGGAACAATCTCTGTGCATAAGGGTCAAGGCCGGAAAACCATACTGAATGCCCGTGATCTTCGGGCCCTTAGACGGCACTGCATCACACACAGGAATGCTACTGTAATGGAAATCACAACATGGGCTCAAGAATACTTCCAGAAAACATTGTCAGTGAACACAATCCACCGTGCCATTCACCGTTGCCGGCTAAAGCTCTATAGGTCAAAAAAGAAGCCATATCTAAACGGGAACCAGAAGCGCAGGCGTTTTCTCTGGGCCAAGGCTCATTTAAAGTGGACTCTAGCAAAGTGGAAAACTGTTCTGTGGTCAGACGAATCAAAATTTGAAGTTCTTTTTGGAAAACTGGGACGCCATGTCATCCGGACTAAAGAGGACAAGGACAACCCAAGTTGTTATCAGCGCTCAGTTCAGAAGCCTGCATCTCTGATGGTATGGGGTTGCATGAGTGCGTGTGGCATGGGCAGCTTACACATCTGGAAAGGCACCATCAATGCTGAAAGGTATATCCAAGTTCTAGAACAACATATGCTCCCATCCAGACATCGTCTCTTTCAGGGAAGACAATGCCAAACCACATACTGCATCAATTACAACATCATGGCTGCGTAGAAGAAGGATCCGGGTACTGAAATGGCCAGCCTGCAGTCCAGATCTTTCACCCATAGAAAACATTTGGCGCATCATAAAGAGGAAGATGCAACAAAGAAGACCTAAGACAGTTGAGCAGCTAGAAGCCTTTATTAGACAAGAATGGGACAACA
The DNA here is from genome assembly GCF_016745375.1 of Pimephales promelas. The sequence goes on along the minus strand of NW_024121199.1, from coordinate 3,529,907 downwards.
TTCCTATTCCTAAACTTGAGCAACTTGTCTCCTCAGTCCCCAGACATTTGCAGACTGTTATTAAAAGAAGAGGGGATGCCACACAGTGGTAAAAATGGCCTTGTCCCAACTTTTTTGAGATGTGTTGATGCCATGAAATTTAAAATCAACTTATTTTTCCCTTAAAATTATGCATTTTCTCAGTTTAAACATTTGATATGTCATCTATGTTGTATTCTAAATATAATATTGAAATTTGAAACTTCCACATCATTGCATTCTGTTTTTATTCACAATTTGTACAGTGTCCCAACTTTTATGGAATTGGGTTTGTATTTAGATTGATATATTTGTATGACACTTATGACCTTATGGTATTCAGTTGTGTTAAAGGTAATTAAATCAACAGTGTTTCAGCATTTGAAATGAAAATTAGAATTAGAGTAAAAATGATAACACTTTACAACAAGGTTTCATTAGTTAACATTAACTACACTGGACAGTAATCCTATAGCATTTATTAATCGTAGTTAATATTAATTTAAACATTTACTATATTATTAAAATCAAAAGTTGTATTTGTTAACAATGGCTGACGCTGTGAGCTAACACTAACAAACAATAAATTAACTACCATTAACAAAGGCTAATGAATACTTTAACAAATGTATTGCTCATTGTCAGTACATGTTAGTTAATACATTAACTAATGTTGACAAATTAGACCTTAAATTGTAAAGTGTCACCATAAAAATCTGTACGAGTTCAAAAAGATATTTTGAAGAATACTAGGAACCCAACAACACTGGAGCCCATTAACTTTACATTTTATAGACAAAAAAACACCTTTTTAAACAACCTTTAAACACTGTTTTTTTGTAGTTAATTTACAGTAGTAATAACTATAACTAACCCTAAACCAAACCCCAATCCTAACGTTATAGTAAGTACATCATTATTACTCAGTACTTAAATTACACTGTCAAACGGACAGCTTAGCATAAAGTGTGACGGAAACCTCTTATTTTACACAGAAGAAAGTTTTGGAACGTGAGTAAATGATGATAGATTTGTCAAATTTAAGTGGAAGTATCCCTTTAAGAACGTTGGAACCAAAATACTAAAATATGCAGAATAATTAAAACTTAAAAAATTAATTTGAATAAACAGGACGGAACAGATTTGTTTGGGTCGATGAATGAAAGTCGACCGGCCCTGACCGTTTCACTCACAATTCATGAAAGCTCCAAGATGAACGTCACACTACAGTACAGTGCACCATTCAAAATGAATGCATAATTTGCCAAAGTGGTTATTTCTAAAACAAACTATTACTCCAATAATCTGTTGCTATATCAAAAGTATTTGCATATGGTGACACATTTTCACCTTATCGCAGGGTTGGTTGTGTTTGATCAGGGTTGCAGGTGCAGGTTTGGACACCCCTGCCCTATTGCACGAGTTTCCTTTCTTTCTTTTTTAACCCTTTCTTTATACACAAATGACATTATTTGACCATTTTAAATAACCATAAATCTACTGTTTCAATCACCAGATACATCAGGATCAGAAGAGGGGCCTTGTTGTGCCCTAATGACCAGTTCAAAAGCATAATAGCACCTCTGCAGACCTGTGGACAGTGATGTCTCAAACACAAAAGCTGCAGCAATGTCAGTCAAAATGAATGTATGAACTCGATCAGACCTCCAGGATACGTGACGGCCATCAACACCATGTCGTCCTCGGCACAGTCGAGCCTTTCGGCCACAGTCCTCAGCAGTTCCTGCACGGACACCTCGCTGTGTGTCCTCACGCTCACGTATGAATCTATGCTCACGTCCACGCGACACAGCACTGAAGACAACACAATCACCCAGACACCAGTTCACATCAAAACGCCATCCGACGAGATTCTCACATGCTGTTCTACATAAAGAAATATGAGGGAATATTTGATGAGCTTACCTTCCTTCCTCTCCTTCTGAGCTCCTCTCACAGGGTGCCAGTTCTCCTTCAGACTCAGCTGGTGGAAGAGCGCTTTATTCTGCAAGATAGTAAACATGTGGCCTTGAGAATATTATTTCTTATGAGAATAACACACACACACACACAAGCTGTATCATTTAAGCATACAGTCTTCACTCTGAGCTTGGAAGCACCATTTTGTTATTGTTCACAAACTACAATAAAATATAAATTATACTTAAATTAAGGATTAAGAGCCAGGTTTAATAGCAGCTTGCGTTAGCGCAAACCCTCTTTTGGCGTTAAAAACCTACTGAAGACACGCAGTGAAAAATTTGAGCTGAAAAGGCTTGAAAACAGTTCTTTTTGTGGCTGACCTTATAATATGCATTTTGCAGGAGTTTTTTTTTTCTTTCAGACACAACATTCATAGGAAGAGAGTATTTAAATGAATCATGCAAGGTGATTTACTAAGGTTTGCGCTCGTCAGTTTGCTAGTATCTATTGCCATTATTTACCATCCAAAAAGCACATATTAACCCAGATGCTAATTTGAGGAAGATTGTGTTGGTCATTATGGAAATGATCTGATTGCGTCTGTGTTGTTTAATTTGCGCGTCGTCAGTATATCACGCGCAGACCTTTCGAATCACGTCAGTACTTGAGCTCTCACGCTATTTCGAATGAGAATGAATTGAACAAAATCTGTCCTGCGAACCCGACATATGTCTCTATTAGGGCTGGTCCGAATACCATTTTTTGAGCTTCGAAGCTTCGGTAGTAATGAACATTGAATATTCGAAGCTTCGGAATCTCTACATGGTGTTATAAATAGGGATGGGCAACGATTAATCGCATCCAAAATAAAAGTTTGTGTTTACATTATATATGTGTGTAGTGTGTATAATTAATTTGTATATATAAATACCCACACATGCATGTATATATTTAAGAAAAATGTGTTATTAATATATCAAATATTTATATTTATATATAATATTAATTGTGAATAAATATATATAAAATATACATGCACATATTTCTTAAATATATACATGCATGTGTGGGTATTTATATATACAAATTAATTATACACACTACACAAACATATATTATGTAAACACAAACTTTTATTTTGGATGCGATTAATCGCGATTAATCGTTGCCCATCCCTAGTTGGGATGCAATATAAGCTATATTTTTTTATAAGGTATAGTCTTCTCACTAACAATGTGGGGTAGATTTAAATGAATAAAAACGAAATTTAAATGAATAAAAATGAAATTTTAATAAATAAAACAAAACAAAAAACTAAATTTAAAAGTACAAAATATAAATATAAATAAATGAAAACGAATAACTTAAATATAGAAAAACAGAATTAAAAAAAAAACGAAATTGTGGTCTCAGTAAAGTTTCGCAGTATATTCATTTAGATATATGAAGCAAATATATTTATTAAATAGCTATAACGAAGTTTTATGTTAAGTATTTTATTTCACCAGATTTTATACTGTAAAACATATTCAAGCACGAATGAGATCCGTTTCGAGTGGGATGCCAGGTGTGCCAAAAAAAAAAAAAAAACGATTATTCGAATGTCACATTTTCAAATCGAATACCAACCCACCGAACGAATATTCGAATATTCTGGTCCAGCCCTAGTCACTATAGAAATACCAATTCCCTCTGTAATAAGTGTCTTGTCTCAAAAGCAGTAATAATTTAGTCATACATGTTTATGTTGCTGTACCGTTAAGACCTCTACATGCAAATGCATTTTGTCACCAGGGCAGGGCAAGTTGATGAATATTGAATGAGCATTAAGTGCACAAACTTACAGTACATTGATTATGCTTAAGAGCTGACAACATGTAAAGTTTATACAGTGTCTTGAAACCATTAGTGATTTAAAAAGCAAATGCAGTTTAAGTCCATATTTTAAGCCTGGCACTTAGATGTTTGCCCACTCCTCTGAATTCACTTTGCATGTCATTGGCTTTCCTGACATCCTGTCAGCTTAATCCACAAGCACGTGTCTTGTGTCATTCGGCATCAAGATCTGAGAAAAAAACAACGATTTCAAAGTCTAACGTGAACGCAGTTATCTTGTGTGGTCAGATGTTGTTTCTCATCGATATATAAATGTGGGTGAACATATCTTAGCATTGCCATGGTTCAGTCATGATGATACGCCCTCTTCAAACCACAAAAAGTTCAATGAAAGTGCGCCGAGGTGGTTTCATTGAGCTTCTGTGTGATGTAACGGATGGTCTTAACTCTTACCTTCTTCTGCGGAGAGGATTCATCTACCGTGCTGCGAGATGAGAGGGGAAGACAGAAAGAAATAATGAAGAATGAGCCAAAGGGATCACTTGAAATACAAATGTGCCATTATATCAATACAGCAGGATGGCATCTCCCACCCGCTGCGAGGAGCGCTCGTAAAAAAGCCTTTTCTCATTCAGATCAGGCCTCAATCATCAGCTCTAACATTAAAGTCTGACACGACGTGATTTACTGATTGCCTCATCTAAATGAAAGCGCACAACTTCCTCATCCATGCACGGCTCATTCTGATTAAACAGCCTGATAAAAACGGGCAATCGGAGAGAGCTTTATAGTCTCCATATTCCCCATCTGATGCCTCTCTAATTAATCATTGGCCTTTCATGAAGCACCAGCAGGAGTGTGATGTATAGCTGAGGTCAACGGCAGGACCGCAGCTTACTAAACACAAATATCGGATGTGCGAAGCTCTTTGGCCTGGTGGAATTTATTAATTCTGCTCTGTCTGCATATGTATTAGAGGAATATTACGACACCACATTCCTAATTCGGTGTTAATTAAGTTGTAGGCTAATGAACCCCCCAAAAAAACCTGACTCTGAACTTATTGTACTTGGCCGTCATGAATAACAAGGCCATCATGAATCCAGGCTTGAAAAAAGATTTTATAGTTCCTTATATAGGGAAAGCATTAGATGACATTATAATAATTATAATATTAACCCTCTGGGCTTCTTCGTAAATGGGTTACACTTAGCTTACTCCCGGTCAAAATCGGACGAAGCCTTAAAATTTAACTTTACTTTTTTCCCAGGATAACCGTTCAAATATATTTTTGTTCTATAATATTTTCTGATTATTATTTAGAATTTTTCAGAATTATTATTTATATTTTTATAAATAAATATTTTTTAATTTTTAAGAAATATTTTTTAGAATATTCAGAGTTTTTTATGATACTTTGCATTAATTATATAATTTTTAAGAGCTATTTTTCCATTAGAATTAATATATATATTTTTATTTTATATTTATTTTTTATTTTTTTCAATAAATGCAACAATTCACATCAAAATAGAGTGCCAGCTTTATAAAAAAAAAAATGTTCAAGTTGAAGAGTGCCACCTTGTGGCTTTAAAAAATAGTTACATGTGTGCAATGTCCTGTACAGCCTGTAGGCTGCCTATAGCTTCCTATATAAATACATAGGAAGGCTTTTTGATTCCTGTTGTTGTTTTAGACATGATTTCTCTATCTTATTAGTTTTTTTTTTATTTAGATATACATTTAGATATTCTAAAAGACAACTAATTTATTTTTTTAACAAACATTTTTAGATAAGTATCAGGTTTTGCATTATGATTACAATCAAACTATAGCATTTGGTTAGAAAGGGAACACAATGCAAATTTTTTTTACTCAGTATTTGATGATTCAAATAATTGAACAAAAGAAGGAATGGTACAGTGATAATTCAAAACACTTTACAGACATTTTGCAATAAATTGCTATTTATTATTAATTTTTTATTCAATAAGTAATAAAAGCTTCATAAGGGAACAGCAATAATGATCGAATATAAATAAACATAAAATAATACTAATTAAGTAAGGGCAGTGTTGTGCTTTGGGCGAACGTGAACTGAACGTACAGTATTACTGCCTGATGAACTTGTTCATTCTGGTGTCTGTGAACGCACGATCATTCGTTCAATTGGGTGCCAGATTTCTTTAGAGCCTTCCTGGTGAAAACCCGGCTAAAACACACGTAAACAGGGCTTAATATGTAGCGAAAAAACACCCAATCTGGCAACACCAGCCACCATTGTCGCACCGTGGCCGCCGTCGACAAAGCAGCAAGTGAGGAGGCGTCGTATGATCATTTAAACAGGTTTTATGGCGAGGTAAGTGAGGATGGAAAAAATCTTACATTTCAGTGCAAACTTTGCCCATCGATAAAATAATTGTTTTCTGTGGTTGTATATGGGCTGTGGCAATAAAAAAAAAGAAGAATACTATCCATCCTAAATAGTATTCGAAAATAGAATTAATACGTCCCAAATCGTAGTATGTTAAAATGAGTGTTTCAAAGATACCCGGATGGTCTACTATTTCCAGTCGGAATCCGAAGTGTCGTTCGATGCACACTCTAACGGCTGATATTGCGCGTTGGACGAGGATTTGGTTAGAACTACAGTACAAACAGGAGTGAAAAGTGTTAAAAAACTACAGATATGGAGGACGCGCGAGTCAGGCGGTTATGCAGAGAGGTTTAGATAAAGGAGTTTAAGTGATTAATTATCAGTATCGAACCTGACGAAAATGTATTTATTCAACGTTGGCTACATTATTATATTGCATCTGCGGCAGCATTGTGAACTTTTGTAAAGATACGTTTAGCCATTAACTTTTATAGGCATCATTACATTCAAACTGCAAACACATTCGGAGAGTCTCCTCATTAAAGACCCACGAATAGCAGGTGAAAGTGCGACAACATTTCTCTCCGAAACGGTAAGAAATTTAATTAGATTGAATGGAGGATTTTAACTGTGACAAGATGATTGACAGGGCAGTTTACGGTGATAGCTGGTGACAGAGCGGTCCGTTAAAGATGACGTGATAGTATGTCCCAAAGCTTGCCTACTCTTTTGCTACACACTCAAAAGTATGTACTTTTTCTTAACAAAAAGTGTACATACTTTTTAGGGTGTAGTATAAGTAAGCCAATTGGGACGCAGGGTGAGTAAGGGATAATGGTTTGAGTTAATTGTTTATGGGCTCATTTGATGCAATGCTTCTGCGAAGAAAAACAGTTCCTAGCAAGCAGCTTAGAGTATAGGTGAATGAACAAGTTCAAACAAGATGGACGTTTAAGGGATAATGTAAAGTTGGTCGACTTATTACAATTTAAGGATGAACGCCAGCTCCGTTTGAAAGAAGCACCGGCCTAAATACCCGGATGGTCATTATACAGCGTTACTATTGACAATGGTCATTATCAGAGAACAACTAATCTTGGAATGTTGCGACTGGCCAATCAGAAACAAGCATTTCAGATAGATTTTTTTTTTTGCTATACAACATGAACACAATAAGTACATTGTACTTCTGTTTTGATGTAAGAACATAGTAATTAAATAGACAATATAAAGTTTAACCTGATTTAATTAAAATGTAATAAAAGTTTTAAGCTGCATTGAATAAAAAAAAAAAAATCTGAAGTGGCACATGCCTCTCAATTTGAATTGGCATGATTTGTTTAAGACACTCAGAGTCATTGCTTGTACCAGACAATTTCTGATGTTGACAGTCTTTTAGACTAATTAAAGCTCAGTTATCACCCACAGCAGAATGTCTGTCATCTAGGGAGCAACTGATGAGGATCTCAACTGTCTTCTTTGAAACATCATTTCACTCCTTTATTATCTCTCTGTTACTCTATTTCTCATCATGTCTCCCAGAAGTGAAAGGGAGAATGTCAAGGAAATCCATGCCTTGTTGGGCTAATCCCAAAGTGGTCGCATGGATAAAAAACTGATTTTATTCAAAAGACAAGAGTTTATAGGGCATCGCTTTGTCTTTTTCCATCTCTCATTTTGCATTTTTAGGAGTATGAATAAGGGATGTTACTGTGCGAATATAATGAATGAGTCTTAAAATATCCGCCAAAACAAAGAGCTTCCCAGACTATTACAAATCATTGTGTGAAAATCATGTGTGGTTATGACGATGATGAAGTGACTTACTGTCTCCTTTGCATTCTTAGAAGTTTCTGAAGTTCTTTGAGATCCTTCTCCAGGGATGGAAACTCACAGAGATCATCCAGAACGTGTCTGTACAGTGTCTGCAAACATGAAATGAACGCAAGATTGAAATTTCAGGCTGTGAATGTGGCATAATTTATTACAACTCCAACCAATATATATCAGATACTTATTACACGGTCTGAACGAATAGATCTGATTTGATTTTAATAAAAAGGGTAACACCTTTTTAGAGTGTCCTTGCCACACGTCACATGTACTTACTGTAGTAATAACTATATAATTACATGTAACTAACCCTATAGTAATGTTGTTAATGTAGGATACGTTTGCCCGTCAGCGATGTACTAATGCAATAGTTTTTCCTTTGCGTTTTTCGTGTACAGACGACAACATTGTCAAAACACGGAGCCACAAGAACGATTAAAAACGCTGTATTCTGCTGCCTGGCCAGTAGTTGGCGATGTCACTTTGTAAACAAACATTATGTGCATAGTCTGAACACGTAATAACAAAATTTAGTAGTTTACACAGAAAACAACTGTCTCGTTATCAAAAACTTGCACTTAGGAACCAGTTTTCAAAAGTTTCAAGCCCCCAAAATGCTGTTGTCGTGTAAAGTTAAATGAACGGCCAAAACGCGTAAAAGGTTTCACGTTTTTAGTTGAAAACGATGTCGTGTAAACGGCCCCTAATTTTACTTAGTACTTAAATGAACAATTACACTGTAACAAGGACACCTTAAAACAAAGTGTAACCAAAAAAAGTGTTTACCAATTGCACTGTAATGTTGTAATCAATCACTGTAATCAAAAGGTCTGAGGGCATTTAAAAATCCTCTGAAGCCAACAAAAATCTCACAATCTCGTCCTCGTTATGAGGCATTACGAAATCAAAAACTGTAGGGGTGGAGGCATTTTTGAATTTCCAAAAATAATTCCCTCCCTCTCTCTCCCCATCCGCACCTTGAGGAATATTTTGGCGTGCTCGTCGTCCTGCGGCAGGTCTGAGCACTGCGAGCTCCACTGGGACAGCAGGTGCAGCACTTTTCGTTTCCTAAGCAGAGTGTCTCTCCCCTCCTCTTTCATCTGTCCTTTCTTTGAACAATAGGTGGACCAGGAGCAGTTAAGGCATCAAATCTATTCCAGCATGCTAGACTGCTCGAAACATCAGTTCAGAGGAAGGAGGAAATGCCTGAAGCCGAATTCTCCATATTAAATGAACAGTAATTCAGGTTCAGAGTAAGAGAGAAATAATTGCGTGCCCTCGGCTAAACGGCGTAGGATTTGTTAAGTGGTTTAATACCAGACAGAGCGTGTTGTTAAGATCATGTATAACACAGTCATAGTACAGTTCCATGAGTCGCTCATTGCTTCATATAGGGTCTCAGATCATCTTTCATTAGTTAACTGAAGAATATATCACTTAAAATTAAAAATTACAATACATTCAATGTTTATCTACAATATAATGTACACTGCTCATCAAAATGTTGACACTTGATGATGAATGCACTTTAAAGTTTTGCTGACAAAGATTAATTGTGCCAATATTTAAATTTCTTTTCAAAACTTAAATTGTAATATATTATTAAGGGGGTAGCACTTTATTTTAATTGTGTTCCTCATGTACATAATATGTACTTGTTATAGTAATTGAAAATAACTACCTCATATTACCAGTACTTTCTTAGGTAAGTACATGTAAGTGCACATGCTGCAAACATTAAAGCTACACTGTGTAACTCTTTTAGTTTATTCTTATCTAAAACACTTGGTTCTTTCAAAAATATATATCTTCATTAATGAATATTTACTTCGTTCAAGTGATAAAGTATTCTCGTGAGTGTATCATATGCCATTGAAAATACATACGGGTAAGGGGTTCTAATGTCGGTCGCCATGTTGCCCCTCCATCTTGAAAGTACATTAGCCAAAGAGGGTTAATTCAACCCGTTAATTCAAGCTTTGCCTTTCGTGTGTACGTTTGAGTTAACACTCATGGACAAGGTCGAACTGGAAGCCATGTTAATCTTGGACTACATTGGCCACTGTAGGAGTTAAAACGAAATCGGAATTGAGAGGAACAGAAACTAATATTCACTGGATGATCATATACCTTTTCACTGCTAGATGGGGGTAAAAATCACACAGTGTAGCTTTAAATGTATTATTGATAATAAATGTTTAATGTGTGAACTATATAATACTATTAAAATAATCTATTAACTAATGAATTATCTAGTAATATATTGCATATTCTAATGTACTGTAAATATACAGTATGTGTTACATATCATGCACGTTTTTTTAAAGAAATTATTCTTATTCAGTAAGGACATTCAATTGATCAGAAATGTTTCTTGAGCAGCAAATCCGCCTATCAGAATGATTTCTGAAGAATCATGTGACACTGAAGACTAGAGTATGATGCTGACAATTCAACTTACATTTATAAATATACATACATTTTAAAATGTAATAATATTTATTTTACAGTGTTTACTGTATATTTATTTTTTTTTTATCAAATAGTAAAATTATTATGTTCAGGTCCATTAACTAATGTTAAAGGGATAGTTCACTTTGAAATTAATTTTTGGTATGTTTTAGCTTACCTCAAGGACATCCGAAATGTAGTTGTCTTTGTTTCCACAGTATTTTCAATTTTGATTTTTTAGGTCAAACCGTTCTTGTTCAGTCATAATGCAGGTCTATGATCACCACCTCAAAGACCACAGAGAAGTCAAAATGAAACATGATTTAATGACTCGATTTAAGACATAAAACAAGCATTTTGGGTGAGAAAACAAACAATATTTGCATTCTTTTTACCTCTTGTAACCACAGCCACAAAGTGCCCGCGCCCTCAGATCACTTGGACGTGGCTGTGGTTACAAGAGGTAAAACGATGTAAATACTGTTCGTTTTCTCACACAAACCGCTCGTTTCGTGTCTTAGGCCATCAATGTGTACTTACATTTACGAGTCATTAAATCATGTTTAATTGACCATAGACCTCCATTATATGACTGAACGACAACAACGGTTTGACCTAAAAATATAAAAATTGAAAATACTGTGGAAACAAAGACACCAACATTATGGATGCCCTTAAGGTAAGCTAAAACATACCAAAAATGAATTTCAAAGTTCACTATCCCTTTAACAGATACCACATTTAACCGTAAAAATGTATTTAACCTAAAAAAAAGTAAATGTTGAGATTAACTCCGATTAATAAATGCTGTAGAAGTATTGTTCATTGTTAGTCAATGTTAAAGTAGTACTGTAAAATACACACTTCACTTTTAAAAATGTAGTCAGGCAGCTACTGTAGCAAAACAACATCAGCAATGACGTATATAGTAGCTTGTGAGCATGTCATTATAAGGATATTGACCAAGTAGAGCTTGACAAAGGTCACTGGTGGACATGAACACAGGATACGTCAGCAGGAAATCATCCAGTACACTCTCTGGAAATAAACAAGAACATGTTATACGCATTAGACAATTTAGGGAGAAAACAACTGAGAATAATGAAAAAAAAATCGTAATAAAGAATGTTTTCAAAGGAATAGTTCACACAAAAAAAAGAAAATTCTGTCAATGTTTACTTTAATGTCATTTAATTTGTTTTAATGGAACACAACAAAGACATTGAGAAGAATGTTCACACTGCTCTTTTACACACAGTGATGGTGGATGTGGACAAGGGACTGACAAGCTCCAAAAAGGAGATAAAAGACAAAAGTTCCATAAAAGCATATAATTAATTTTTATGACTGAAGTGCTATATTGTCTACTCTATATTGTCTATCGCTAAAATTTTTCTGTCAGAAACCAACCAAAATCTAATTCACTGGGAAACTTGTTGACATCTGTATGGAACAAAGCAGATTGAACATTCTGGCCTATTTTTTTTTTTTTTTGTGTGTGTGTGTGTGTGTGTGTGTTGGTTCCATAGTAAACAGAAAGTCATATGGTTAGCGAATGTTTTTTTTATTTTAATATTTTGTATTTTTAGGGGATTTTATGGTACTAAATTACATTTATGGAATACTTATGATCCATGTATTACCTGTTAACCACTTTTAGGCAAAATAAATAAATAAATAAATAAATTTCCAAATAAAATTGCCATAAATCTTGAATACTTTAGAGCACATCCATAAGTGTGGTCTTTTTAAAGAGGTCACTGCTGAAGTGAAAATAATAATAATATTAAAATTTCACAAAACTAACAAGAAAAACCAAACCCATAAAATGAAACAATTGTGTGCGGTTGATATCTTAAAAAAAAAATTGGGCGCAGTACCAAACGTTTCCACTAGATGAAATTCATCCCCTATTCATTTCCAATGTGGTCATTTCTAACCACAAACAATACAAGTGTCAGGACAATTTAACCCTTTCGAATCATGTCCATTTATTTTTTGAATGTGTTCACATATGTTGATATGTTTTGAATGTGTTCACATATGTTCACAAGTGCCAAAACCTTTACTAAGTTATGTACGATTAAGATTAAGAACACAATTCTAAAAACCAAAACATAATTTTTTTGTCTAATAAAGGCAGAACAGGTTTACTGAGGGTTAAAGCAGGTTATTCCTTAAAACCTGATCGTTTTACAATGCCTAACACTGCAGCTAGTGAAAAATTCACCACAGCTGAATCGAACCCAACAGACAGTTTACATGTGCTCTTGTTTGTTTTCTTCTGTTCTCTCTCTTTCCTCCTGACCTCCTTTCTCCTGCATTATCACATTTTGCTATTGCCCCAATTTAATTAGACTTTGTTTGCCTGGAAGCGGTTGGTGCCTCTGTTCATACATCATCTCGCTGTGAAAGTACTTGCGAAGGAAAAGCGTGGTGACCTTGAGCAAACTGCTAATGTTTTTAATCCCACTGCGCACTGAGGACGGCAATCCTTATCTGTCATGCAGAACCACTGAATGCTTCCTCTGTGTACAGGAACGGGCTACATCTGGGTAACCTTTGTTAAAGACATTCATTTCATTCTGGAAAAAGATAAAAAACACTACCACTCACCTCAGTGCAACCTGCAAACTTATAATTAAGTTTCAATTATATTTAATTCAATTGAAAAAAAAATGACCAAAAAATGGCTCTTAATACGCCTGACCTCTCTGGTGATCCCACTGAAACACACTAATACTCGGATAAGACCGTAATGACTGATATGCATTCACTGTTCATTCCACTTTAATTTGCTCTGAGAGCAAATGGTGAAATTTAGATTCCTACAGAGACATCAATCGATTTTCTCATCTGATCCACAGATCGACAGAATCTCTCGGTTTTTGGCTTGTGAATATAATTTAGATGCATTAAACGTACATTCTGAACACCAATACACATTGACGAATATTAAAAAAAAACAGAAGTACATTTGTGACACTGATCACGAATTTTTACTCAAATGATTAATCTGATAATGATTTTTATTATTATTCAATTAAATAAATGCAAAATAATGTGGAAATATTTCCACAAGTGGCTAATCTGTGCATTCCGAGTTAATTTATTAAAACTTTTATCATTGAGATGCTTAAAAAAAATAATGATTTTCAAAGTGACTTTGGCACTGTATATGGAAGTTATAATCGGAGAAAACGGCTCATAATGAAACACTGAGAAAACATTACATTCACTGAACACGTGCCCGAATGCAAAAAAAAAAAAAAAAAAAAAAAAAACAATCCAGTCTCTTGGCTAGAGTATCAATAAACATTATTGCATTATTGCCAAAATCAAAGACAAACTGGCCTTTAGAATATACACAAATAATCTTTTGGTGTAAAATATACTTCTAAAAATGTTATATCTTATGCAGTTGTGCCTCTCAATTAGACTATTGTTCAAAAGATTTGGGGTTGGTAAGATTTTTTTTAATGTTTGCATCAATAATACAGTAAAAACTGTTCACAGTCTGACAAAAAACAACAACAACAACTTTACTATTGTGAAATATTATAACAATTTAAAATAGCTGCTTTCTATTTTAATCTATTTTAAAATGTGACTTATTCCTGTTAAGACAAAGTTGAATTTTATATAAAAATGATTTTGGTTAACACTTTATTTTTCAGTGTATTTTTCAGTAAATGATGCATAATTACATGCAACTAACCCTAAGCCAAATCCTAATCCCATACATGTGGTTAATTATTATAACTCCAGTAGTTAAATGTATAATTAAACTGTAACACGGACACCTTAAAATAAAGTATAACCTGATTTTGCAATTAAAATTGCGGGAAGTTAGTGACTTGTAGGTGCTAATGCTAAGTAAAGGGTAAATATAAATCTAGGTCTTAAGGATCCCTGAAACTGTAATTAAATAGAGCCAAACTGCATAAACAGACTACAGCAATTCATCAGAGTCAGATTCTAAAAGCACTCTGTTTAGTTTATTCCAATTACCACTAAATTAGACGTATGCATCACAAAGAGAAGCAGGAGGGGTCAGAGGGAAGAAGGGAGAGAAAGAGAGAATAATGAATGAGTTGAGTGTTTTCTGAAGCAGTGTATGGTGACAGAGGGATTCCTCCATAAGCTCTAAATCTAATTAGTGACAGTGTTTCTGCGGGCTGCGGTGTGTGTGCTGCATTGGCACTGTTGTAAATTCATCTTTAATTTCACACTTACTCCCTTGAGCTTTGAGCGTTCTGCTCTGCTGAACTGCTCGCATCATTATGGTAATCTGCAGCTCTCAGCTGTACACGCCGCGCCAGTGGCGCTTGCTTGCTTACTCACACAGACAGACACTGTGTCCGAATATGCAATGCTCTTTCCAACATAATTGACAGAATGTGAAAACTGAGTATGTCAAAAGAGTACGACTTCCAAAACACAGTATTCATAATACTGAATGACGTACTGCATGTGCTGAAATTCTATGGAAGCTTGTTTCCGCTTCTTTTCTATAGAAGCTTGTATTTATTGGAAAAACTAAAAAAGGTACGACTTTTTTTTTTTTTTTTTCAAAGGTTGCGACTTTATCTCAGATCAAACGGAGCCTAAAGGGACCTTTGCAAAAATAAAAATAAAAATAAAAATAAACAGACTTTCACATGCTCACGAAAAACGTATTTTGTGCGCACGTGAAAGTCTGTAAATTTTTATTTTGGCAAAGGTCCATTTAGGGGCTGCGTACAGATCTATTTTTCTCGCAATCTCCAAATTCTGACTTTATAATAGTAATTGCGAATTTATATCTCACAATTCTGTGGAAAAAAAATGTGACAAATAAAGTATATATATTTATTTATTTATTATTATATATATTTATTATTTATTATATTATTTATATATTATTTATTATATGTATTATATTTATTATATATATGAAATTATTATATATTTAATGAATTGTAATAATGTTTAATCTCACAATTCTGACTTTATTTCTCACAATTGTGAGATACAGTATACAGTTCAGTTACTACAGTTCAGATAATACTAGACACGGTCAAAGATGTTTTAACAGGCCCAAAATGAAACCCTGAAACTTAGGCAATCCAAACTGCTATAACAGGAAAGCTGAACTCTCACTTCACACATTCTCTCCAGACTCACAGTTACACAGAAAACGAGTGAAGGGACATAGACCTTAATCAGTTCCTCTCTAATCATTGAAACTGTCTACACTGCAAGTGTGCATTTTTATGATGTGCTGTGCCACTTGAAACGGTGCTAAACTAGTTAAACTAAATCTAATAATCCAATCAGCAACTGCACACACACACAGACACACACTAATTTGCAGACACATTCACAAGAGCTCTCAATACTCTGCAGCAGCATTAACCTGACTCACTCTTCACTTTTCAGTTCTTCTCTTCGATTTTTTGCTACAACCAAAACAGGATGAATTTTTCATTATCTGAAAAATGAAGGACTTTACTGCAGCTGAACGTGCCACTTTTCCTGGAAAAAAACTCTGCAACTCTGCAAGTGCGAGACCAGCAAAAGATTAGACACACTTGTCTTCCCTAGGGGAAAAAAAAACTACATTTTTAATCCATGCTAACTGTGCATGTAGCAAACTATTCAACTGACCATGACTAAGGCCCCGTTAGCCCCAGACAAAAGTGGCCCAAATCCGATTTTTCGGGGGTCAAGTGACCAGGTCAGACTTCTTCAGAGATAGTGTGAACACTCAAATCTTGCCCAGATTTGAAACATACATATGTGGTCCTGAATCAGACACAGATTTGATTTTCTTCAATGCGTCCCCAGTGTGAACAACCAAGGCGGATTTAATGCGACTCTGATGTCAATCTCCATCGTCATTTGACACAATTATGCGCCGGCGGCGAGTAAGCACTAGACAGAGACAGAGACCACTCCCACCACTACTGACTTCGTCTACGTATCCAAACAGACCCCTGTACTGAATTTGTTTAAAACATGCAAACAGTTCACATTGGAGTCAGATATAGGCCACATTTTAAAAGGTAATGTGAACAGCCAAACCAAAAAATCAGAATTGAGCATTAAGATTTGCATTGTGAAGGTGGCTTAAGAGTGTAGACTGCTTTTAGAATCAGATTTCTATAAAATATAAAGACTGGAGTGGGATAAATCCCAGGTAACTCCCAAAAAGCATGTGAAGTACATGTTCGAGCCATATTTCACAAAAAATTTGCTTAAATTTGCAAAAATAGATTTTGCTTAAATACAATTAACTGAACTTTTATAACCTTTAAGATTGTTGCCTTTTTACAATATTTGTATGACTATAAAGCATATTTCCACACCAAATTCTTCGTAACATACGTGGAAAAAGAAATCTCATTCTCATAACTGTATCATAAAAAAAATATTTTCATCACCGTAACTCAAATCTCATTCTTATTACAATAGCACAAAATATTTGTCTTTCCCATTACCGTAGCAGAAAAATCTCACTCTTTTGTTGTTCGTCTATTATTTACTAGTCTCTCTCTCTCTCTCTCTCTCTCTCTCTCTCTCTCTCTCTCTCTCTCTCTCTCTCTCTCTCTCTCTCTCTCTCTCTCTCTCTCTCTCTCTCTCTCTCTCTCTCTCTCTCTCTATATACATATATATATATATATGTAATTACATAGTTTCGTAATCTTTTAATTGAATTACATAATGACTTAATTAGAAAAAAAGTAGATCAAGAATAGTTTGGTGATTGGAATGTGACTCTCAGAATCGGAATGGGATAGTGAGGTGCCTAAAGATTCCCACCCCTGCTATTTTTGATGTTGATGAAATTCATCCAAAATGCGTTTTCAGGAGATGCATTCCTGAGAAGATACCATTTACAATCGGTATCCTGGAATATTGGAAACTCGTATTACATAGGAAAATATTTTTGAAAACCTTGGCTAAACAACAGCAGAAACAATGTTTTGCTCTCGTCTCGTAGTGAAAAAGTAGGTCTAACAATATTCTTGGCGTCTCTTGCATCTTCCAAACTCTTTCAAGCTCTTCCACCCACACTGCAGGAAGGATCAGACAGAGTGTGTCAGCTTGACTTGAAAACATGATGTGAAAAAGCTGAGGGTTAATGACCACCCCCAATGACAGCGGCAAACCCTTGAGGTCAAATGAGCTGCTGTGTGATGCTTTGATGGACAGCTGAGGGATCCCCAAGTTCATGGTCTGCACACAAAGACCCGGTCAGCTGCTTATGATATTGACAGATGGATGCAAGAAACCAGAGCAAGCAGAAAAAGGAAAATGAGACTGTTACAGTTAATGAGAGCATGTGACATATGATTGACTTTAAACAACTTCATCTCATTTAAATTCATTTGCATTCTTGAAAAGCACACACACACACACACACACAATCACTCTCCTCGTTTTGTTTTTTGATGGCTTTACTCAAATTTTTTCCGTTTTCCATAAATCATGGATAATGAGCTCTGACAGCTTCGGGCCCATTGTGCTCAGGATTCGTGAGCAGAGTTATCATCATCAATGAAGCAATTCCCACAAGTCTCTCCGTTAACCATGTGGACAGGGTTTGATTATCGCTCATTGAGCCGAGCTCGCCAATTACCCTCAGCAGGCCTGAGCAGAGCGCCGTTCAGGTGATTGACTTCATTTACAGCAGAAATAGAAGATATTGGATCAGGGGAGAACAATCAATTCAGGTTTGGATTTGTTAAAGAACACATGAAATACATGTTACTTCAAGATCAGTTACCAACCTGGGTGCGTTTCCCGTACAACGACGCGATTCGCTGCTTAACTACCATAGTACGATGTGTCGTTGAAGAAAACTAGCTAGTTACGACTTTCCCCAAACCATATGTCGCAAAGTGGTGTTCAACCATGACGTCACAATTAAATTGTTTGAGATCGATGTTTTCATATAAATTACAGACATAAATTACAGACAGTTATTTTGCTTTATTTCCAGATTTAATCCTAGGCTCATTCTTACATAGTACATCACGTTCTGTTAACTATGGGTTGTATTTTGTTATTTCTCTGTTTGTTTGTCTGGGAACATCATCTGATTGGTTCCTACGGATTTCTGCATGGTGATTGATCCTCTATCCTAATTGGTAAAAGACACATCATCATTTCCTCTACAGTCAGATTGGGTTTTGTGTTTGAACAGAGAGAGATTTTGTGATTTGAGTGTTAAGAGCTTTGAAACTGTGAGCACTGTTTGTTTGTTTGAATTGTGAACTGTTTTATCTAAATATCCCTATTAGTATATTTGACCCTTGACCTGCTTACCGACAGTGATTTGGACTGCCCTTTTCAGTTTGCTTGTCTGTAAATATATATAGTACATATTGATTTTGGAAAGTAGGGATCTTGACGCCATTTTTTTATTGTAAACTGTTTTTAGTTAGGGAGTTAGCTTTACAAATCGTATATTAATTTTCTTTTCTTTTGAATAAAAAGAAAATAAAATAAATATACAGCATGCGCGCGAGGACGTAAATGGTGCGCACCGCTGCGCTTGTGCTTTGGTCGACACAGCAACAAAACGTCTTTGCGGGGTGCAAATCAGTGAAATGAATGGGTTTCATAGTACAGTGCATTTCGCGTCCTGTGTGAAATGCCCATAAGGCTGCATTTATTAGATTAAAAATTACAGTACATAGTAATATTGTGAAATATTATTGTGATTTAAAATACTTTTCTATTATAACAATCATCACACACATGACCAGTGTCGGCCAATAGTGAGCCTACGTTCTGACATACAACCCAGAAGCGCTGCGCTGTTACACTACGTGAACTCACTCGAAAGGCCCACACAGAAGAAAATGAATAGTCAAATAAAGTCGTTATTTTTGTTGTTTTTTGCGCACAAAAAGTATTCTCGACGTTTGATAAACGTCGAGACGTTTGAGCCACTGTAGTCACTTGGACTATTTTAATGATGTCTTTCATAACTTTCTGTGCTGGCAAGTTTCAATTACAATAGAAGCCTATGGATGAGTGATCCAGCTCTCAGATTTTATCAAAAATATCTTAATTTGTGTTACAATTATGAACGAAAGCCTTTCGGGGTTGGATCAACATGAGGGTGAGAATAAACAAGGAGAATATTCATTTTTGGAAGAACTATCCTTTTAATAACTCTTAATAATACATTTTGTCCCATTTTTAGTTTTAAATTCCAAAGTCTTAATGGCTCCGTTTATTTATCCATTCAGGTTTTATTCTAGATTTTTAAAGTGGTCTTCTTCTTTTGGATCTCACTGAATGCTATGAGCTTTTGTTTAGCATTGTATGTCTTTTATCAGTATATACCAAATCAATGATTTCTGCAGTGCTCTGAAAATTGAAAAAGACTAGAGAAAATGCCTGGTATTGAACACAGAGGAAACATTACATTCATCGAACACATGCTAGATTCCAAAAATACAATAACCCGATATACCCTCTTGGTTTGAGGATCAATAAGCATAATCGACAAAATAATCAAAGACTAATTGGCAATTAAATGGCTCAGATTTCTTCCTCAACCCATTTGTTTCTTTGCTATCGGCAGAAGACTCCAGGAATCCTCATGCAAACACACACAGACTGAATGCAGAACAAATACGCCATTACAGAAAGAATCCATAATTGTAACATGTCTTGCATGTTTGACCATAAAATCATTTTTAATAAACAAAAGCATTGAACCGCAGGCAAACACATAAAAGTACCAAACCACTACAGAGTTATTTTTCCCCTTTCTTTCATTGCACATCATCTTGCTCATGCATTTACAAGCATTAAGAAATGTCAAAAGCTCCAGCTCTGTAGGGAGATACAGTTGGCGGGATACCTTTCATTTAGAAAAGAAAAAAAAAACAATAAAACAACCTCTGCTCTCCATAACCGAATCAATACTTTTACTGCACGCTTCCCTTCGGCTTCATACGTTAAACAACAAACCTTTAAATCCTTTTTGTGTTCAGAAGCAGCCTGTCCTGCAGGATGTAAACACAGAATTCACATGGGATCAGCTGATGGATACTTCAGAAGCCATATGAAATCAATATTGAGCCCTATCAAACTCCCTACACATGTGAGGGGTGTGCAAGCATGACAATACACCGGCAGGCTTCATGTCCCCCGAGACCTGTCCTCTGGGATTCTCTGTCTCTCCTTCTGTCTGTCTAATTCTTTCTTTGTCTCTCTCTGTTTAGAAGAACGCACTATTTATACCAATACCCCA
The DNA here is from genome assembly GCF_016745375.1 of Pimephales promelas. The sequence continues at coordinate 3,509,211 of NW_024121199.1, read as the reverse complement.
AAATATACACATATACAGACACATGCAACGGCTTAGAAATAGTATGTATGGATCACCGGGCAGTCTGAGCTAATGCAGTTATGGATGGATTTCAAAAATAGCATAAAAAAAGTCTCATTTATTATCTGTCATAGCATTTAAACCATAATAGATTTATAGCGTGGACAAAACCCTCCCAGTAGAATAGAGCTTACCAGGCAGTTAGGAGTGAAGCCACTTCCTCTGACAGTTCATAGATCATGGAGACCTTTTCTCTGTTTACCCTGACAACACCTCCAATTTTGTTAATATATATAATAGAAAGCTTTTAAAGAACAGATCAACTACATATTTGATTTATATAATAATTAACGTCTTTAGGAATCTATATGGCTTTCTTTGTTCCATGGAACACAAAAAGAGAAGTTTAGCAAAATGTCAAAGCTGCTCTTTTACATACAACACGTGTTCATACAACACGCTGCGCGTTCACATTGGCATTTTAACACTGAATCGAAAGACACCAAACGTAAAGGTGTAGGAATATGTTCACAACCTGATTTTATTTCATTATATTACATATATATATTCCGTGACGGAACCCACCGAACATCCAAAAACAAAACTGTGTGCTGGGATAAATGTGCTCTTTGAATGTGCAAAGCCTACATATTATTGTATTTTGACCAGCTGAAAATCTTTTTACACTCCACATGTAGTTTTTTTTTTTGTTAATAAATAGGAGTATAAGAGGTGTGTCGTGTGTGCATGCCCAAATGGCATCTTTTCCTCTGTTCAGCAATGGAAGAGAGTTCTGGAACAGCACTGAAGCAGTGCAGGATTTAAACAGACAAGACTCAGAGAAATGAGCTGAACTATAGCGATTAGCTATCAATGTCTTTAATGAGGTTAGAACTCACTCCGCTGGACTGGCTCAGAGGGAGGGGGAACAGCCACCGCAAAGTCAGGCTTTTTCTAAGGGGAAAGAACACTAACTCATTCCTCTAATCTAGTCTGAGAGACAGAACAGCTTGATATCGAACACGCACTACTTCAGCAACCAAGAGTACCAAAGCAGAGTGCATTCATGCTCCTTATAATGGCATGGAAATTAATCTGTTTTTTTGTTCGGCTTCAAAACGCAACTAGAGTCACAAATCCTGCAGTTTCACTCCAGATTTGACCCAGACCTCATGGCTTTAGGGCTACAGAGATGTTCTGTTCCCTATGGAGAATCTAAATCAATACTTTTTACTAAAAACATTCTGTCTGGACTGGAAAAACAAGAATGACTTCAGCCTGGCAGGCAAAATATCTTTTACCTCTCTTTGTATGTGCATTAGCTCTAGACATCTAATTCATATGTCCCAGATATGACAATGCTATAGTCATTCAATCATTTAAATGCTAAATTATTCTGTGCATCCCAATAGGTGAAACTATCCCACAATTTATCCCTTTCAACCTCCTTGTTTAACTGTTGCCAGCTAAACATGGAGTCCAGCATGCCATCCATGACGGTAGGACATTAAAGCCAGCAGGAGATAATAACTCAGTACCAGCAGGATATAGTCGGGCAGTCAGCTAAAAATGGATCACTACTATCACATCATTTACCTTATAGCACGAAAACAGAAACAGGAAATATACTGCTGTTTGAAGCACATGCCGCAACATTTTTGGAACAGCAGGTGACAATGTTGATAGATGCTTGTGCCACAAAAATTATTTTTTTTGTGGAGTATTTTCTTTATTTTCAGAAGGTTTTTCAGACTTGCTGCTTGTTTTGAATGGTCCAGGTACTAGATTCAGGTCTACTATTCCTAAAATATGATCATCCCATCTCTTAAAGTGATATTTCACCCAAAAATTAAAATACCAAAACTGTATGGCTTTCCTTTTTCTTCAGAACACAAAAGAAGATATTTTAAAGATTTTTTTTTTTTTTTATTATTGAATCAAAGTCAGTGTAGTACAAAAGACATTGGACCCTACTGAATTTAATTGTGATACAATATATATATATATATATATATATATATTTTTTTTTTTTTTTTTTTCAAAATATCTTTTGTGTTCCAAATCAGAAAGGAAGTCATAAAATTTTGGATCAACACAAGAGTGTGAATTAAAATTTTTGGGTAAACTATCAGTTTAAGAAATAGGATGATCATGTTCACAAATTTCAGACCAGTGTTATTTTAGTATTCAATGCAATTTACGTATTTATGGACATTTTGAATAAAATTTCTGTTTTCAATTTAATTAGTTTAATTTAATTTAGTTTCAGTTTTTAGACATCTCTATTATTATTTTTTTATTTAAATTTTACTTTAAATTTTAGTTTTAGTCATTTTAGTTTTATGATTGTGGCCAATGCAACATTTCACTTTTTTTACGTTTAAAAGGTTCAATATTTATATTCTGTTGTTTCAGCTTTTTTCAATGAACAAAACTATTTTAATGGTTTATTTTAATAGTTTTAAAATTAAACAGCCCTGTTTCATACTCATACCACAAACACTGATACTAAAACACATGTTATATGACATATGAAATACAGTCAAACCCGCAGATCTCCGCATAATTGAAAAACACCTGTTAGATTAGGCCTCAAAATCAATTGAGAAAGTCAGCAGAAAACATATACACGTGGGTCACGACTATGATAAAAGTCGACGGCTCACCTGTCTCTCTGCTCTGGGGGCTCTTTTGCTCCTCGTCCAGCCTCAGGTGGCCCAGCAGATGCTCCAAAACCCTTTCAGGGGCGGCAGGCACGGCAGCGTACCTGTGGGAGACAGAAGAGTCACTGGAGTCTTCCTCTTCGATGGAGGACAGGGATCGACTGCTGCACCAGCCTTCCTCCTCGCCCTCTTCCTCCGTGCCCTCTTCGTCAATATAACGGAAATACGGCACGTCGAACGTAGGCACAGTAACTCGGTCTGTGCTGCAGGTATCGGAGGACTCGTCCTCATCCTCGTCTTCCTCCTGTTCCACCAGAGCGGCCGGCATCAACCTGTCGTCCATGCGCGGGTCGGGGGCCACTGCACGCCTGCTGCCCATGTCCACATCAGCGCCGACTTACCACATTGACCCGGAGGAATCGAGGAGTCAAAAGCCTGAGTGCGCTCTGGAGCTTCTGGTTTAAGATCCCTCAGAAGGGCTCCATAGGAAAGAGTGCACGCCAATGCAGCACATCCTCATACGAGTGTGTATGTGAGTGTGTTAGGGAATGACTTCAGGGAGATGAGAGATATAAATAAAGTGACAAAGAGGCAAGGCTGGACAGATTCCACGAAAGACGGAATGACAAGCGAAAGAAATGAGAGACGAGAGAGAAAGGGTGCGCGCGCTCTGGAGCTCCACTCGCATGTGAGAGAGGGTGTGTGGCTGCTTACCTCCCGGTCCAGGGGAAGGAGGAGGAGGAGGGAGCACTCGGTGACGTCGTTCTCTGAAGCACCTCGTGGCTCCTCTCTCTCTCACACACACGGACTGCTGCGTCACCGGGGGGCTGTGGGAGGGGAGAACATTATCACCAGGGAGATTCCCCGTATTCCAGTCCCTGTCTGTCTCGCTCCCCTGATTTCCATCACAATACAGTTTTAAATTAAACATCCCACATCAAATGGTGCCGTTCAATGGGTTCGTTTCATCGTGACCCAACACAATGCTGCCGTAACGCTGCGCGGCACGAGGCTGCATTTATATTGTAATCATTTGCTCGTTTCCAAAGGTGAATTAATTCAACTGATTTAGTTATTTGATATTGCATAATCATGAATTGCGAGCAGATTATGCTGAAATATTATGTGTGTGTGTGAGCTGAGCTGGTTTGTTGGTTGAATATATATTTATACAGTACGTACATCTATGCATAATGTGTTATGAAAACATTTGAACACAGGGATAGTCCATGCAAAAATGAAAATTCTCTCATCACTCACTCACTCTAACCATGTCTTTCTTCTGTGGAACACAAAAGAAGATATTTTGAAGATTGTTGGTAAATAAACTGTTATTTTGTGTCCAGCAGAAGAAAAAAATGCATTTAGGTTTGAAACAACATGATAATTTTCGTATTTGGGTGGACTATCCCTTTAAGTCAAACTTAAAAATATATGAATATTAGAAGAATTAGAACAAAATATATAACAAAGCATAATTCATTTTAAAGGTACCACAAACATCTATCTATCTATCTATCTATCTATCTATCTATCTATCTATCTATCTATCTATCTATCTATCTATCTATCTATCTATAGTATCTATCTATCTATAGTATCTATCTATCTACAGTATCTACAGTATCTATCTATCTATCTATCTATCTATCTATAGTATCTATCTATCTATAGTATCTATCTATCTACAGTATCTACAGTATCTACAGTATCTATCTATCTATCTATCTATCTATCTATCTATCTATCTATCTATCTATCTATCTATCTATCTATCTGTCTGTATGTCTGTCTGTCTGTCTGTCTATCTATCTATCTATTAATGAAAATAATAGAACATTCAGTTTCTCAGCTTTTATTAAATACTTTATTTATGGATGGCAGGTAAATATACTTAATTCACCTGCTATTAGCAGGGGTTGCAAAAATAATTAGGACCCTTGAAATTTTGTATAAAATAAAATATGCCAATATGTCAAAAACTTTTGTGGCCACTCTATATGTATATGTGGACGTTTATATATGTATATACATATATGTATTTGTATGAAGGAAACATTCCACTGCTATTGTCCTGTAACAGCCATGTCACTTTGCCCGGTGTGTGTTATCAATCTTCCACAGATCTCTGAACACGTTGAAACACACTCACACACACTGAGAACAAAGCACTCAATCCATCCAATCTCCAATATTCAACCAATAATCGCAAACCCGATTCACTTTATCAACGACAAACATCTCAACAACTCTATGCAATGCTATAAAATGTGCTCAAACTAGTGCAGTCATGCAAGACCCTCATGTGTTTTTTAAAACGGAAAGAAAGTTTGAGAGTTTGTATCAAATTATGTTCTGATATGAATACTTAAAAACAGCTCTGGACTCTGAACTCCAGTAAAAGATCTGTTTGCTGTAGTTTAGCCAGCCAGCATGTGAACTGTTTGACTCACTAGTGTGTGTGTAAACATGGGTGTGAGAATCTCATGCCTTTCATAATGCTTGTGCCAACAACATACAGACCGGGATCTTACTGTCACTCTTCGAAAAACATCCTCATCACAGTGATACACCAAGAGAAGTGCATTTCAAGTTAGCAGTGCAATTAATGGATAGATCATGCAGAGTTTGTATGTGTGTGCGCATGTTTTAATGAGCTGGTTTTCATTCTCTCTGTCCTTAGACTACAGCAAACAGCACATCAGTCAATGTGGCGCGTGTGTGCGCCCGTAATTAGGCAGACAGACAGGCTGGAAGGACCAGCACTTTTCTGCTCTAATTGCCTTTTGCACTGAAACACTGAGAGACCTCCAATGATCTTGGACGAACGAACACGCACACACACACACACACACGGATGCATGTACACACTGCAACCCCCGCACACTCTCATGACGATCAGCACAAACATCATTTAAAAAGCCACAATCTCAGACTCATCTCCCCTGGCAGAAGTTTCTGCTTGGCATTGGATTGGCAAAAAGCTCCATTGGGCTCCATTGGGTGGACCTAAACGCTTTAGTAGTGACAGAGTAATAGTACACAGGATCGAAATGTGGCATTTAGTGGCATTGAGAGGTGCAAACGCTTTTGTGGGAAGTGAAGTGGAAACATTTAGACTGATAGAATGCCACAATGGCGTCAGTGAAGGCTGGAGGCAAACTCAAATGAGCAGCGCCTGGTTGATGCAAGAATCTATTTGCATCTTCTTTTTCTACCCACAGAGTATCTATTTGCATGCATTTTTTGGAGGGGCATTAATGGCAGTCTTTGTATTTGATGTTTTGGGCAAGATACCAAGGCTCATTGGAAAAATCTCGGCAAAATTGTATTAAAATGATATTACAATGCGTTTTGCACACTACAGTTCTGAAATGAAATGTTTGGCGAGTGGCGCTGATATGTTAATGCTCTATCGCATTTGAAAATATCATAACACTAACACTAAACCCTCAACAAACTTGATAAAATGAAACATACGATTAAAACACATTTGCTGAAGCAACCATGCTATTTTAGCTTGCTTCCATAAGTCTTTGAGTTCTTTTATCACAACACGGGACTCGTAGCTGAGAAAAGCCATTCTTATGGAGCAGGTTATGTGATGCAAACATCAAAATGTATTAGTTTACAAATGATGCACTATGATAAAAGTGTTTTGAGGTCATACTATAGTATTGTTCAAGCAATATTGCCTCTGAGTTTTGCAACAACACAAAATGCAAATATGCCGCATCCTCGGATTGGAATATTATCCACACAAAGATGAAGCTACTGTACAAAACTTGTAGTCATTTACATATTTTACCACGTAACCTTGAGAGTGACATTGATGGTGTGTAAATGTTTTTGACTGGTTGTATGTTTTATGCTGGATTTAGTAGTGTATGTTGTATAATTGTATAAGCAAGCTCAGCTGCCTATCTTGGCTAGGACATTCCTGTCTTTTCTCCTGGTTAAATAATGGTAAATTAAAATAATAAAAAAATAAAATATATTTGGCTCAGAAATTTAAGGGTGCATTTCTGGGTTGAGGAACATTAATAAAACCAAATAATCTCACTCGACTGGGTACTATAAAGTCATATTCCAGAAAAAAAAGTTATTGTGAACTTGAGAGAAACACTACAATCACACTAAAGTGCACTAAAGTGACCGTATGCGTCATGATTAGATCTTGAAGACCAGTTCTATGATTATACAGGGGCTGACGCAACACTTTTCTGAGCTTCAGCCGAAAGCTATAGCCAGTCACCTTGTATTAAGTATATTGCAAATAATAGGGTTAGATGATTGTAATGCATTTATTTATGCAACCATTCTCAGAGACAACATATTGTATGTGACATCAGCCTGGTGGCATATTTATTTTACGCTCTCACTTCACATTTTTGCTTTGTATCATTAAACAACAAAATGCGCTCAGATAATTTGTACTGTATACAACGTAATTATTACTGATTCTGTGACCATGGCTAGTTGGCATGCATGCATCCATCCATGCATCCATGCATCCATCCATCCATCCATGCATCCATGCATCCATCCATGCATCCATGCATCCATCCATCCATCCATGCATCCATCCATCCATCCATCCATCCATCCATCTATCTATACTAGTACATTTTTGCATACTGAAATGCTAAACTATTATACTATATATTAATACTGGTATATACGGAAGAGGATTAGAGCCAAGCTATAATAAAAAGAAAATGAAACCATCACGAGATTAAAATCATTATAATGCGAGATTAAACTTGTTAAATTCTGAGAAAAAAAAGTCGAAATACAATCTTGACAATAAACTCATTAAATATCGAGAATAAAGTCGTTGTGTTTCGAGAAAAAAACTCGTTAAATTGAGAAAAAAAAGTCGAAATACAATTTTGAGAATAAACTCATTAAATATCGAGAATAAAGTCATTGTGTTTAGAGAAAAAAAGTCGAAATACAATTTTGAGAATAAACTCATTAAATATCGAGAATAAAGTCATTGTGTTTAGAGAAAATCGTCGAAATACAATTTTGAGAATAAACTCATTAAATATCGAGAATAAAGTTGTGTTTCGAGAAAAAAACTCGTTAAATTTTGAGAAAAAAGTCGAAATACAATTTTCAGAATAAACTCATGTTTCGAATAAACTCGTATTTCGAATAAACTGTATCCATGGTTACTTTGTAAAAACTTTTGGATTAATGCCACACTACCATTTTCGGTCCCCATGTCCGCGCGGAGCTCTCGTCACACCCTCCTATGCCAGTAACTGTTTTTATGAAGTAGCTAACTGACTATTACTTTAGGATCATTGTTGGTTGTGTGCGCCTCCATCCACAGAATGTAAAGACTGTAACTATATACAGTATACAGCCATTAACAGCAATGCGTACGTACAGATTTAATTGATCTTAGTTGTCCATATGCCAGAGTGCATTTGGGCCAGCGCTTTTCGTTGTTCAAGTGTCGGCTCAAACCTTTTTTTATCAGTAAAGTCCTGCACGGGCAAATCCAGTGACAATTTGTCCAGTGACAAAGTTGATAGTTGATAGCTTGACTAGTGATCCAACTCTGCTATGTCCTCTATCAGTAGACTGCTATGCAATGAACGCTGATCAAATGCGTTATTCTCTACATTTCATTTCATTTCACTTTTTTTCTCTAAACACAAGGGCTTTAATCTCGATTTGAGTTAATCTCTGATTTATTGAGTTTATTCTCAAAATTTAACGAGTTTTTTCCTCAAGATTGTATTCCGACTTTTTCCCTTAAAATTTAACAAGTTTAATCTCGCATTATAATGACTTTAATATCGAGATGGTTTTATTTTTTATTATTGCTTGGCCCTAATCCTCTTCTGTAGGTATACTATATACACCAATGAAAAACATGTTTTTTTTATGAGCACAGTTATGTAAATTGCAAATGCTTTTGTCACCGCAACACGGAGCAGAAGCCTCTGGAACAGTGTTATGTTTATGTAAGTGTCAAAAAGACAATGTGATATTTTAAATCATTTCCTTGTCTGTTGATATTACTTTGCACAAAGGCTTCCAAAATTCCTGCAGTAATAAACAAAAAAACTTTTAACCATATGCATAATTTACAGCTCCAGGGTTACATGGATATAGAATACATTTATAACAAAACCCACTAGATTAAAGCAACTAAAGATGAAAAAATAAATAAAACAACAAAATGTATTCCCTATTGGAAAAAAAACATTAAATATGTACAGTATATAGAAAACAGACCCATAACATCATTATTATAAAGACAGAATAATAATATTTAGCTTCAATTCACACATTAGATTCCCTACAAAACCAAAAACACAAACTAACTTGCAGCTCAGAAAACAGAAAGCATATACTTTTACTTTGAAACTTTAGTTTACTCTATCCCAATCCTTTCCACTGCAAAGAGGCTAAACAAACTATTAAAAAAATATGACAACACTTTGATGATGAGTGAAAGCAGAGAGCAAGTAATATGTGTGGTATGCACTTAGAAGAGATTCTTAAATAAACATCAGTACACGGTCATCCCTCGGTACTGTCTTCTTTACTGTCATACCGTCTTTGTCTCACAGCTGCCTGCTGTGTTAAGACATGCTCATGCCAAGTCCAAAGTCAACTACCAGCATCAAATATTCAGAAACCATTCCGACACCAAAAAGTAATCGGTTTCAAGTCTGATGCATAATTGTCAACATAATCTGAAAATGTCAGAATGAACTGTTCCATATACACACAATTAAACAACCATGAATCCGATCATTAAAGATGGATCATAATGTTATGATATATTAGAATTGGAACTGGGCATGTTGCAGTACAAGGGACTCTCACCAGACTGCCATGGATACGCTTACCGAGTCAAATACAGCCTTGCTTTAGTAGAAAATACCTCTTAGCAAACTTTTAGTCATAATGGTGTCAAATTGTGATGTTCCCCGCAAAAAGAATTCAAAGAGTTTAGCGGGAGTAAGTTGTCGATCTGAATATCTGCGAGCGGTGATACAAAAATGCGGAAGTACAATCTGTGGTTTTCACTGTCAAAATTATGCAGAATGATGCATTTTGCGTAGGGGTGTGCCATATCATACCATCTACGATAACACCGGTATACATTTTTACATGATAAAAAAAAAAGTGTAATCGCAATAGAGCATCACAGTCCCGCCCACAGCCGGTGCCGGAAGTAAAAATTCAATACAATTTCTACATTGACATTTGAGATATAAGCCATAAAAACGTAACCATAAATGGTAGACTTAAAACCAGCTACGGCTGTACTAAGCGATTGTATATGCTCATATAAACGCCAAAAGTTCATGGGGCACTAACCTTGTTTTAAGATAAATGCCTTTTATTCGCGATGTATTGGATAAGTACTTCATTACCCACAATCCTAAACAATCCCACAATCCAACAGTGATGCATCTGATTGTTGGAAGTCGTGTCACGTGTCTGAAACCCCGCGAAGGTACGTGAAGACTGAAGATCGCCTGATAACGTAGGGCTAAGTTCATTGGTCGCACTTCTGAGACGCCCGCGCGCCATTGGATGTGCATTTGCCACAGCTTAACTAATGAGCGAGTCAGATACTCAATGTTTTTGCATGTTGAGCTGCAAATGCGTTTGCTTCAGTAAATCGAGGAAAAGGGGTTTCCCTGTACATTCACTATATAAAATTCACAGGAGGAAAAAGTTCACATGCCCGTCGTCAGATTTGGAAGTCGCTCAAAAGGCTCTTTCACGGTGGTTTTCAGACGACTTCAGTGAGGAGCGGTGGTTTATGGGAGGAGTAGTTCCTTTGCTCGGAAATGAAAATATGTACACAGGCTTGTACCCTCGACTTTTTTTGGATTTTCTCTTCGTTTTTTCACTCGAAATGATGTGTTGTATGCTTATGAGTTCAGCCGTAGCTGATTATCCTCAGACATGCTCTAATACTCTTTAGATATGGATTTTACAAAATGTCAATGGGAGAAATGAATGGGAAATTTACTTACGGCACCAGCGCTCTCTCGAGCTGTGGGCGGGACTGTGATGCTCTATATCAATGATATAGTGACGCAATGACGTATGGCGCATGCGTCTTCTCTCTCTCGTCTCTCAAAATGGGTTGCACAAGCGCTGCAGGTGACGATATTACACTCTCGCGTTTAGTAGTCGGGACATGACGGAATGTCACTTGCACAATCGGGTCAGCAGTGCATCGTAACTATAGTTTATAATTTTCATGTCTTTTTAAGTCTTATGAGTTTAAACATTCAAGCAATTTTAAACTACAGTAATCGCATGCTCTGTGAGAGATGGTTTTTCTGTGTGCATACAAAAGTTACTTTTCATTGCTTTAATGGCAAAAAACGTGCAAAATTGGGTCAAAATTACGGTCTTGGTTCGTATACTCGTAAACAAAGTCGTTTAAGTCTTAAATAAGATTTGCGCATGTAACAGTGTGACAGCCAGTGTAATGAAACCCGTAATGAATCCGTCCATTAGCTCTAAAAGTGACAGCAGCCATATGTGTCTGTCATTAATGTTGTCATTAAAACAACAAAAGATAGCTTTATTATAAAAAATCTGAATTAATAGCCTATGTATTTAAAGGGATAGTTCACCCGAAATTGAACATTTTGTCAGTAATTACTCACTTACTTAATGTAATTCCAACCCCGTAAGACCAATTGCCAATTGTCAACCCTCTTCGTATTGTTGCAATCAATGTCGGTAGTAAAAGTACAATAAATGAACAATGTTTACTCTTTCTCTGTATTACCTGGGGCCTATACCATAAAAAGTCTTGCATAGCCAGACCTTCAGACTGACGGCAGAAGGTCTGGACTCCATCGCAGATTTCATTGGCAGATTTCATTTCATATCCCCTTAAAGGAATACTCCACTTTTTTTTTTTTTTGGAAATAGGCTCATTTTACCACTCCCCCAGAGTTAAACAGTTTTACCGTTTTCAAATCCATTCAGACGATTTTCTGATATTTAGAAGAATGTCAGTAACCAGACAGTTTCTGGTCTCATTGACTTCCATAGTAGGAAAAATACTATGGAAGTCAATGAGACCAGAAACTGTCTGGTTACTGACATTCTTCTAAATATCAGAAAATCGTCTGAATGGATTCAAAAACGGTTAAACTCCCACTATTAACCCTAACTACTTGCTAACAACGCAAAACTTCTGAGCCCAGCCTCAAATTCTCAAAAAGGATTTGGATCAAAATAGCTTTTGATTAAGACAACACATTACAAGTGGTTTGTCTTAAATCAATATTTAAGTTCCTTATCATGGTAATAGGTCAAATTAAGGACAATTCTACTTTTGTCTCAAAAAGGTCAAATAAATATATCTCCCAGAAAGAACGGCATGACACCCAGAGCAGGAGAAGTGATTGGTTGCCAGCAACCTTTATGGGGCTCACATCAACTCTTCCTGTCATTGTGAGTGGCCGCCCGCCATCAGGAAGAGGCAACTGGGACTATTGTGGGATCAACCAATCAGAGACTAGCATGAGATTGGTGCCCTTTTTGGTTTTAGAAAGTCTCTCCTGAACCAGCTTTAGATTTGAAAACAGATTCAATGATAAAAAGTGACATCAAACAATGAATTTTCTTTTTAAATAATGATATCAATCAACATATAAGGGTGCTGCTTCACAAACCACAACAAAATAGTTGTTATAATATAAAAGAATACCTTTTCTGAACAAATACACACAACAAAACAACAAATTGTCAAGTGCTACCAAAAAACTAAATATGCATGACATTGACTATAAATGCCATTCGAATGTTTTCGAAAAATTCGAAATACAATGATTATTTACTATATATATAGATTTATAGATTGTTTTTGTTTTTTATAGATTTAATTGTTTTACCCACGTCCGTCACCCAGACGTTCGATCATAAAATATGAAAATCCATTTAAAAAATTGGAATCATTACATAAAAAGAAAAACAGAATAGTCTAAACAAAGAGTGAAATAAACAGAAAACATTGTAATATTACATGATTTTATTTCAGGAACTACAATTTCGCTACTAATAAAGTAATTTTAACAAGGATGTAATTTTTTTTTCAAATTAAAAGCATAAAAATAATTTAATTGCATTTACTTTGTATTTAAAATACTAGCCGTATTACTGAAGTTTCCAAAAGAGCCCAAAGTTGAAAACAGACCCTAATAATAATACTAATAACAGTGTGTGGACTGATTGATGCATGAACGTTAGTTTGAATCTCACCTCAGCGGGCCTTTCGGTGGCTCTAAGCGGGCTGTGTAGAAGCCGGCATCCGTCTTTGGCCAGTCTCTGGACCATCTCCAATCGGCTGATATCCTCTTTATCGCGTGTACCAGCCCCGGGGCCCTGCTGCAGTGCAGGGGACACAGAAAACACATACCTCAGGCCACAGTCCCACGCCATGAGACTGCAACACAGTTTGACAATCAGTCCCACTGTCTCCTCCAGCTGTCTCTTTACTCAGGTGAGACTGAAGATGGTCACGCTAGTCCTGAGGGTTTAGTGAGCTCCAGAAGCACACAACCGGTCAAGAGGAAAGCTCTCAAACGTGAAGACTCTGAGACAGTGTTGCCTGAGGGGGAGAGTGAACCTGACTTCTCTCTCTCTCTCTCTCTTTCTCTCTCTCTCTCTGTCTTACGCACATAGCCAGGGTGGGGGTGACCAGGAAACATCTGGCAGTCCCTCCAATCCTGAATAGGAAGTATCACAATCTCCAGAAAATGGGAGAAAGGCCAGCATGAGGTCTAGGGCAGGTTACTGATGGGTTACCGATCATGTGCACTGTTTGTATATCATCTAAGTTCAAGTGATTCATAAGGTCATGTGCTAGCAACTTGGCATCTTGCAAATATTATATGCATCTATGACAAATAAGAGTGTCTGCAGTAAAGAAAATCTTTTCAAAATCTAGTTTAAATAGCAGGTACAAGTTCTTAGAAATGTGTATTCTTGCTGGTTTCATATGATTTTATGAAAACATTTACACAATTTTCAGCAAAAGTTTCGATGTAATGACTAAAAATGTCAAAAAAGTAATAACATATTTTCCTTGAATACATCACGTGAATAAAGGCAGGGTCAACAAACGTGACATTTTAGAGCTTGAACTACCGTAATCTTGACCTTTTCATAAAAAGGTCAGATATTTGTAGAAACTTCCTGATCTTGATGCACAATCATAAGGGTCTAGCTCCTCTTTATGACATAATTTCCTTTTCCTTTTCTCCTCGTTGGTTGAACCATATGACTTTGTTTTTTTTGCACTACATGACATTGTTTTTAATTTTGTTTTTTGACAAGTTATCAAAAAATTAACAGTGCAATAGTTTTGTCATTTGTTCATTTTTAAGAAATAGTAATTAAAAATTATTATCTTTTCAAGGTGTTTCTTTTCAGGAATTTGTATGACATTATGATATCAGGACTGTTGTATCACCCAGTCATTTTTTTACTTTATTTTGCAAAAAGTCTTCGTATTATTAATTGCCTTTTTAATATGTTTTTGAAAAAATATTAGATCCATAGAAAATGCACTATAAAATCAACTATAGTTGATTTTATAATTGATTTAATAATTGACTGTAATTACAGTATAATATGCAAAGTTCAATTTTCAAAAAAAAATGTATATCTGTAATTTAAGGGTGACATATATAGTCCTACAAAAACTCTTTTAGGTCTAAAACAGTTTGGATAGCTATTAATATGAGAGTTATAAGACATTATTTAAGAGATTTAAGTATTGTATTACATGAGTAGCTCTCGGACACTTTCATTTTTAAAAAGTAGCTCTCAAATGAAAAAAGGTTGGAGACCCCTGCTCTAGATCTTATCTTTTATTTAGTGTACATACGAGTTGCTTATACAGTTTTATCGGTAGATGCTAAGAGACATTAATTTATATATTACCTCTTACCTGTTTGCAAACTTTTTTTTTCTTTGATGGCACATTTTCCTGACCTTGTTGCTCCCCCCTGTGCTTTACAGCTTTACAGGGGGTATGTCTTATCTAAATGAGATGTAAATGAGCCCTAATGTCACTCCCAGCAGGAGAGAGAGGTGAAAACTCCACAATCTTTAGAGGCCGTTTTCTCATCTTTGAGCTTTTTTGAGTGCCTACCTTTAAACGGCCACAACGTATCCAGATATTAACAGATTTCATTACACATCGTTGGAAAGCTTGGAGACTACACTTTCAGAATCCGTGAATAACTCAAAATGACCCAGAACCGACTTGTGTCCCTTTCCGTGATCAGTCACAAATGGTATGTCACTGACCCACATAATGTGGTTAGTTCACTCAAAAATGAAATTTCTGTCATCATTTACTCAACCTCAAATTGTTCAAAACCTGTATGAATTTATTTATTGTGTTAAACACAAAACAATATATAAAAAATGTGGGTAACAAAACAGATGATGACATTAACGAGCATTGACATCCATAGTATGGAGTAAAAAACAAAAACAAAGACATTAATACAGATCTTTTACGATCACTTTAAGGTGAGTAAATGATCACAATTTTCCTTTTTGGGTGAACTATCCCTTTTAGTCACACTTAATAATTAACTTCATTGAAGAAAATTGGGGGAAAATAGCAAACAAATAACGGTCCCATTTCTCACATCTCATTTAACTTTTTTTTTACAATTAATTTTAAGGTGATTTTAGTGGATATAGAACTTATGTAGCCCCGCCCCCTTTTAGCTTCCAGTTTGTATTTCCACAGCATGAAGTTAAGATCGTTTTAAAATCGTATATAAAAACGCTTTTAAAATCATCCCGGTCTACTGACATTTGTTATGACATCCACTTCAAACATTACAACGCTCATGATAACTTTATTTTGTTAACTCTACAATAAGTAAATCTACTCCACCAGCAAATACCTCTTCAACAGCGATGCGATAGTTCTTCAACGGCAACGGAAGTTCAAATACAAAATTCTAAAGACGGCTGCACACTTGTTTCTCTGGCGCATAAGGTCAAAGTCAGTTCCCTTCAAAATGGCAGAATAAACCACTGATCGACCAAATGCAATAGATCAGGAATAATCTATAAAGTTACAAATTAATTATCTAAATTTTTAGATTGTATTTGACGATGTATCCTGTGTAAATTTACCTCTCCATTTAGAAACAATGGCAAATGCCACATGTCCAGAGGAGAAACCTGTGACCTCATTCTCTGATGTAAGGGAAGGAGAGAGGAATTTGTCCTGAACACACTCAACTATTTCCATATCAACTCAGCTGGCTATATAAGGAATCAAACCTCATGCTAGACAAATTCAACACAAGCTGCGTCCCTGACATTCTTCAGCACTTCAGTGCAGGGAAGAATATAGAAAACAATGGGCAGTTGGATTGAACTATACTAATAGCATAAACCTGATAAGAGTGAATTACCAGAAAAAGGCCCAATGATAAGCAATTAAGATAACATATCCAATCCAAACATAACAAAACTAATGTCCATGGGAGCTTTCAAACATGATCAGGCTAATTGACCGTTTTCTTTTTTCATTATAAATACAAAACTGAAAACCACTTCATATCTATAATATATTACGAAAACAAAAGCTTACACTCCAATTCAAGACTACCAGCAGTTCTCAACTGAACCAAAATATTGTAGCATGGTCTGATAGTGTCTAAAACAAAGCTGAGCGCTCCTAATCACATAATCGTGCATAGTTAGAAATGGCCTTATATTTGAAATCAAGGGTATAAACAAGGCTTGGTTCTAACTGGACCACGAGACATAAGGACAACGTTGACACCATTATACAGTTTCTACAGTTTCATTTGAGAAGCACGCCAAAACAATGGAGTGGTTCACACAAGTGATCAGGGCTGTTTATGGTAATGATCTTTCAGCGCTATATCCTCTCATTTTTATCTAGACAAGAGCCAAACGAGCTATATCCAATATCTTTGCTTTCGCTATGCTGATGATGAGGTTATTTTAACAACAGTAAAAACAAAAAAAAAAGTGAACAGCAAAATAGATTAATGCTTTTGCCAAAACAACTGCAGAAAACAAGAATGCAGCAAATACTATTTGTATCTGTCATACAGGTACTCTTTCAATTCAAATAAACAAGTTTGTTGACAGGACCTTTTTTCATCTGCATTTAGCCTTATTAATCAGAATGTTAAAGGGATACTCCACGTTTTTGGAAATAGGCTCATTTTACCAACCCCCCAGAGTTAAACAGTTGGGTTTTACCATTTTCGAATGTATTCAGCCGATTTTCTGATATTTAGAAGAATATCAGTAACTAGACAGTTTCTGGTCTCATTGACTTCCATAGTAGGAAAAAAAATATATACTATGGAAGTCAATGAGACCAGAAACTGTCTGGTTTGATATTCCCTTCTCGATGATGTCATCGAGAAGGGAAACTCGTAGCGAGTGACTTCCTGGATTGCTCGGCATTGCCTTTTCAGCGTGAGAAATACACAGTGTGGCGTGTGAGTGTGTGAACTGGTTGAATTGCGCGTGTCTCACGGCCATTGCGTGAGACTTGAGAACCCTGCTCGAAGAGGACAGTATGGGCTGTCAATCCTCCAAAGAGAACTTGAGGTAAAATATAGTTTTCTTATATATTTTTACTTCTAGTTTTAACGTTAGCACCACCGTCTCTCTTTCGTTTGGTCTTTTTTGAAAGTTGTATACGGAAAAGCTTGTGCTCCTATTGGTCAACCTCATACATGTGACGGAACCGTGGTGGACGACCGTTAAAAAAATTAAACATGCTAGTCTTTTTTGTCGTGAAGCATCGCAGACGCGACGTAGGTTGTCGCCTACTATGACACACTATACGAGATGATACGACCGATTCTTGTGTCTTGAAGCCCGTTGTCGTTTACGAATCCCCATGACACCCTACGTCAAACAGATCGTGCCAAAATCGGGCTAAAACCGTGTAATCTGAACCAGGCATAACACAGATTTGGACAGATTGGTGGACAATATTTGAGAAATAGGCCTTTTGCGTACACAGAGTTCAGCTCTTGAAAAATGGGGGCAAAAACATTTTATATATATATATAAATATAATCAGCTGAGTCCAATTGGATATGAATATTATATAAATGAATAAAATAAAACAAACACACGCACACACATACATAGTACTACTGCTGCCCAGATGAAAATTTCTAAAACTTTTCCAGTGTACATTATGTTGGGTGTATTTTGAAACACGTAGAGATCTACTGTAGACTGTGCATTTGTTGTTCTCGTCTTAAAACTTAGATCTAATATCAGCCAATATACAGTTTATGGGCTTCAAATAATATTGGTAAGCAGTTCATGGTTATACTAATAAATCTCAGTGTTTGATTTTAAAGACATTTTGTTTACTTTTGTACGATAAACTATTTTGGTTCTATGTTCAGACTGCCGCTTAAGGCAAACCAGTCGAAGCAAAATCATTTGCGAGCCAACAGTTCACTCTGATAATATGATGTATATGTTACAATCTGTACAGCACTGTTTGTCCTTGTGAAGCACTGCTATTGTGTTGTCTTGATCACAGTTTCGTCAGATGTGCTGCAGTGAACCATCAGCTATTACACCGTGCTGGAACAGATGAGAGCCTCACAGACAAGCACAAGGCTCTGTCCTGACACACAGTATAGAGTATCCATCTATTACCAATCACAGGCTCTTTCTCTTTCTGCCAGTTCAAGGGCTTTCTACTGATGACTGAGCTGCGGGAAGGCAGTGCTCAATCAGGGGATGTATGGACAGCCCCGGGCAAGCAGGACAGCTGGTGAGCTCAGCAAAACATATGCACACCAATACATACACACACTGTCAATGTAAAGCCAGCTGCCAAGGAATCTGTTTTCTCATTACCTTGCGCACAGCAGGACTGGGAGATGGTCCTTGCGTGTTAGTATTATGTTGTGGACTGCTCTCCTCCATCACTGGAAAACAAGAAATTTACAGCTGAGAATCAGTGCAGTGTCGTGTGCTGCCTGGGTTTATGCTTCTTTCTTTTTTTTTAGCAATATAGATTCATGTTTCAGTTCATGTGAGACATCATTAACCTTACACACAGAAAAGAAAGAAAAGAAAAGAAAGAAAAAAACAATTTTATGGTATGTTTATAGTAAGATGCTATAATAACACTTAACATTAGAGTTAAGTTTGGTGCATTAGGGTTAAGTTAGGTTATTATCTTTTAAAACAAACTATTTTTTTTAAAAAAACAAACATTTATAAAAAAACAAAAACTTTTCCATCCAAAATCAACATTAAATAAAATTAAACAATTTAAGAAAACCCTTAAACATATTTTATTTCAGCTAACTGCCAAAGCAACATTTCTAATTTCTGTTTAGTTTAACTTGAAGTAATAAATATGAATAAAAAAACCTATATGGGTCATTTTCATAAACAAACTGGACCTAGTGAAGCATTACCACTTTTTCATGAATATTAGTCATTTATGTATCCTTGCTAAATAGCACAGGTGACTGTACTGTAGCTTTAATTGTAGCTCAGTGGTCACTAAAAACCAGTTCGCTGACAAAACTGTTCATCGATTTGGACCAAAAGTGGTGCTGTCTGAATAGATGAGTTGTTTACTCTGTTTATTTCCACTAGTTTGACCCATTTATGTCTATTTCTACACCAGTTACGAAGATTTTGCCCGTATTCTTTTTGCCTTTCCCCAATTAACACCACTTTCAAATGAGGCCTCAATGAGAACGGTCTCTTTCTGAAACTTTATCCACTAGTGTTGAGTTCGAACAGTGTTATTTAAAGTAGTGTTTTATATATTATTCAGTCTATTTTTAATTTTTATTTTAAAGAAGCAAAGAATATAGGCCAATACATTGTTGTTGTTTTTTAAACTTAATATTCAAAAACAAGCAAAACACTGGAAACTGATTGTCCATGTTTATTGGGGGGAAAAAAACACAATCAAGCCATGTAACACAGAATAATCCTTACTTGATTTAGTCTGTGCCTTGCGAGCCAAAGCTGCACACAGTTCATTCTGCACCTATTAAAAGAGAAGATCATGGTTTAGTTCGTTCTTTCAAATATGCAGGCATAATGGGCTCGAAACCATTTAATGCAAGCATATTTTATTGTTCACAACTTGCTGCTTGAGAAGCTATTCTGTGGGTTTGTGATTTGAAGAGATCCATAACGCTTTGAAGCGTCGCATCAACAAGTTCAGCACTTAACTTTAAAAGTTTTACTTCTCTCTTGTAAGGTTTTTTTTTGGCAAGGTTATAAAAGAAGACTGCATTACTTATTCTTTTAGCATGACTGCCTTTGATTTCCCAACTGTTGCGTTATTCCTTTGAGGATCTATAAAAACTTGACTCAAATTTCAAGTGATCTATTTCTGATCTGTCTGCAAACTGAGGAAGGGACTTTACATTAAAATCCCACGGCACATGGCACACTATGAATACAAATGTATCCAATCCATAAAGCATCTGAAATAAAATCACTTATGAGGGGGGAGCCCATCTGCTGTCTGACCATGGCAGTTCTATGCATTAGTAAACCAGGTGTGTAGTGGAGAGATTTAACTGTGCTTAGTGGCCCATTAAATCAACATGTCCTATGGGGCCATCTGAGTGCACAGACTCAGGGCTAATGTAAATGGGGTTGGACTGGGATCTATGCCACTGTGACCCCATACAGGCCAACAACAAATGATCTGCTCTAAGTAAATGTTTCCACTAATAACCTAAATAAATGAATTCTGTACATGACTATTGGCGTCATTTACTGTGGGAATATGATTGATGTCTTCCCCAATTTTCATAAGTTGGCTATTATACCCATGATTTATTTGGAGGGAGGGATGGATGGATAGATGGAGGGATAAATTGACTGATGAACTGATGGATGGACAAACAGATAGACAGACGAAGACATAGGAATGGATGGTTAGATGTATGGATGGACAGATGTATGGACGGATGGATGGATGGACAGATGTAAGGACGGATGGATGATTGATAGATAGACAGACAAAAGGATGGATGGATATATGGACGGATGGATGATGGATTGATAGACAGACAAAAGGATGGATGTATGGACGGACAGACAGATGGATGGATAGACATAAATGGATGGATGGACAGATGGATAGACAGACAAAAGAATGGATGCATGGATGGACGGACAGACAGACAGATGGATGGATTGACAGATAGACATAAATGGATGGATGGATGATGGATGGATAGATGTATGGACGGATGGATAGACAAAAGGATGGATGGATGATGGATGGATAGACAGACAAAAGGATGGATGGATGTATGGACGGACAGACAGATGGATGGATTGAGAGATAGACATAAATGGATGGATGAATGGACGGATGGATGATGGATGGATAGACAGACAAAAAGATGGATGGATGTATGGACGGACAGACAGATGGATGGATGGACGGACAGACAGATGGATGGATTGACAGATAGACATAAATGGATGGATGAATGGACGGATGGATGATGGATGGATAGACAGACAAAAAGATGAATGGATGTATGGACGGACAGACAGATGGATGGATGGACGGACAGACAGATGGATGGATGGATGGAAGGACAGACAGATGGATGGATTGACAGATAGACATAAATGGATGGATGAATGGACGGATGGATGATGGATGGATAGACAGACAAAAAGATGGATGGATGTATGGACGGACAGACAGATGGATGGATGGATGGACGGACAGACAGACAGATGGATGGATTGACAGATAGACATAAATGGATGGATGGATGATGGATGGATAGATGTATGGATGGATGGATAGACAGACAAAAGGATGGATGGATGTATAGACAGATGGATGATGGATGGATAGACAGACAAAAGGATGGATGTATGGACGGATGGATGGATAGACAGACAAAAGGATGGATGGATGGACGGACAGACAGACAGATGGATGGATGGACAGATAGACATAAATGGATGGATGGACAGATGGATAGACAGACAAAAGGATGGATGGATGGACGATGGATGGATAGATGGATGGACGGATGGATTGATGGATAGACAGACAAAGGATGGATGGATGGATGTATAGACGGATGGATGATGGATGGATAGACAGACAAAAGGATGGATGGATGGATGGATGGATGAACAAACAAAAGGATGTATGGATAGATGGATGGATGGATGGATGATGGATGGATAGACAGACAAAAGGATGGATGGATGGATGGATGATGGATGGATAGACAGAAAAAAGGATGGATGGATGGATGGATGGATGGATGGACAGACAGATGGATGGACAGATGGATGATGGATGGATAGACAGACAAAAGGATGGATGGATGGATGGATGGATGGATGGATAGACAGACAAAAGGATGGATGGATGGATGGATGATGGATGGATAGACAGACAAAAGGATGGATGGATGGATGGATGGATGAACAAACAAAAGGATGTATGGATAGATGGATGGATGGATGGATGATGGATGGATAGACAGACAAAAGGATGGATGGATGGATGGATGATGGATGGATAGACAGAAAAAAGGATGGATGGATGGATGGATGGATGGACAGACAGATGGATGGACAGATGGATGATGGATGGATAGACAGACAAAAGGATGGATGGATGGATGGATGGATGATGGATGGATAGACAGAAAAAAGGATGGATGGATGGATGGACAGACAGATGGATGGACAGATGGATGATGGATGGATAGACAGACAAAAGGATGGATGGATGTATGGACGGACAGACAGATGGGGATGGATGGACAGATGGATAGATAGACATAAATGGATGGATGGATGGATGGACAGACAGACAGATGGATGGACAGATGGATAGATAGACATAAATGGATGGATGGATGGATGGATGTATGGACGGACAGACAGATGGATGGACAGATAGACATAAATGGATGGATGGATGGATGGATTTAAAACATTATAATTAGGGATGCACATTGCATTGATCATGGTGGTCAGGTAACAAATACATTGGCAAATAAATATATATTTCTTTTATTTTTATTTTTTAAACTTAAGTACTCAAGTGATCATCCTAAACTTGGCAAGCATCCAGTGAACATTGCTGCAAATTATGTTTTTGCTGGTTTTATTATTAGGTCTTGCACTAAATCCTAAACACAACCCCAAGCTACATGATACAGTATTTTACAGTACATTGATTAAGCCATCAAACTGAGAATCTCAACTGTTCAGCTGAACACAGCAATACAAAGGTGAGCATCATCAGTTCCACAGTGCGTCAAATGCAAACGACGATCTCAGGAAGTGGCCGTATATTTCTGTTGCCAAGGTGACTGCAGGTGCACAGGCCATTACCTTGATAGCTGGAAGCTAAGCACATGCCACATGGACACAGCAATGTACTGATTCAGTCATTACACCAGAGCTATGGCTTTCAAATAGACAGAGCGCAGGTGTCAGAGGGTTTCTGAGCAAGTGAAAATGCTCTGTACTAAACCTTTGAGTAGTGAGTGGTTTAAAAAAAACAGACAAAGACAGGTTCACTGGATGTTTGATTAGGCAAGAAACTGCTCTTAAAATTTCCTAAAGGCAAGATTTGGAAAAAAGCTCATGAGATAACGCAATACATTTTCTTACCGTAGAGGTGAGATGCTCCAATGCTTTCATTTGAAGAACTGGGTTACAAGCATCAGATGGTTTCGCTGCATCTTCTTTACAGCTACAGAATAGCATAAAACACAGTTTAATATCAATTTACCATGTTTGTTTTTTGGACATGGTACCATGTTAATGGGTCAATTACATAGCATTACTTATACATGTACCATTTTTACATAAAGTGAGACAAATACACTTTTTTTATGATAAACATATTTTAAAAGATTTCTTGATTAAAATCATTTTTGGTGACATATAGTCAAAAGGTTTTGTGCAATGTTTTATCATTATTTATTACAGAATATACAAATTGCATGGATAGTTCACGTTTGTAATTGTTATGTGGAGTGACTTGATTTGTTAAAAAACATAAAAAGTAAACTTTTGAATGTTTGCAAAAGATTATTTTTTCAAGAAATTTATATTTTTATTCAGCAAAAAAAAAAATCATTAAAAAAATCAATTAAATCACAATACATGGCATACAATTCATTTGGTAAATCTTGCATTTTGAAAGCTTAAAGGAGTTGTTCACTTTTAAAAAAAAATTTGCTGATAATTTACTCACCCCCATGTCATCCAAGATGTCCATGTCATTCTTTCTTCAGTCGAAAAGAAATTAAGGTTTTTGATGAAAACATTCCAGGATTTTTCTCCGTATAATGCACTTCAGTGGGAACCAAACGGTTCAAGGTCCAAAAGACAGTTTCAGTGCAAACTGTTCCAAGGGCTTTAAACGATCAAGCGAAACGATTGCTCATTTAAAAAAAAAAATAACAAAGTTTATGTTTTATAAACTCAAATGCTCACCTTGCTCTGTTCTGTGATGCATCAAAATGAACAAATCTTTTTCCGAGTCAATTCGTTTTTTTCGTTCGTTGAATTAACCAAATGACACGAAAAAAGATTCATTAATTTTGATAAACGAGTTCGAACAGGAGAGTCACGAACGCGCATCACAACAAGGCGACCATTTGAGCTTATAAAACTTAAACTTTTTTTTTTTAAATGAGCGATAGTTTCGCTTGATAAGATCCTTATTCATTGTCTGGAATCATTTAAAGCCCTTTGAACAGTTTGCACTGAAACTGTCTTTTGGACCTTGAACCGTTTGGTTCCCACCCAGTAAAGTGCATTATACAGAGAAAGATGTTGGAATGTTTTCATCAAAAACCTTAATTTATTTTCGGCTGAAGAAAGAAAGACATGGATATCTTGGATGACATGGGGGTGAGTAAATTATCAGCAAAAGTTTTTATAAAAGTGAACTACTCCTTTATTCGGGCCACATGGAGGTGCAGACAGAGGGACCGAAACAGGTCTGATCTCAATAAAGATGGACATCCTGCCTCGACAAAGCCACTAGGGCAGAACCTGACTGACTTTCCCAGCAGACAGGACATGATGCATATACATGACCTATAGCTCAACTTCCATTTGCGTCCACTGACCCCCTGCTTACGTACTATGTACCAAAGTGCTAAAACGTCATAGATCTGATTAAGTGAGGCCCTGCACACATTATTTGCAGCTCATAAGAGGTAAAGCATGCAAGCCAGGCTAAACAGTAAAGACTTTTTATGGTCAGACCAGTATTTCAGACTTCAACTTGCCCTGACAATATTTCCTATAGAAAATATTGGCTACATAAAATATACAAAATCTGAATGTGATATCATAAACCTTAGATGCACAAACAAAACATGTCAGTAAACTGATGAGATGTGCTTTGACAGACTGTGAAAGGTCAAAAGCACTGAGGCAGCACTCTGAACAGGTTGGGTATGTCTGCATATCTGAAAGTGAGACAGAGCCTGGAGCAAAATCATTTGTCTGGCATGCACTCGGATGAGCACTGTCACACAGACATCTGCTGGTGAAGGCTGGAACTGCAGCTGACGATACGGAAAGATACTGAATCATTTCCCTGCCACAGTTGGCCTTTATCATCTACAAGCCCTGTCCAGATTACAGGTCATTGATTTTATTATTAAAAATATGGTTTGCAGATTATGTCAAACCGCAATTGCCTATTGTAATTTTTTATGAGGATAATTCATCCAAAAATAAAAATTGTGTCATCATAGAGTGCTGCAGGGATGACGTATTAATTCATATAAACCCAACAACTGTCCATTTTAACAATGTTAAACGACGCCTGTCATTAAGACGTCAGCTTACGGAAGTAAAAAAAAAATAATGTATTGATAACTTAGAAACCTTTTTAGATAGCCCTACTATGAGCAACGAGGTTGTTAATCGATGGTAGATGCTTATGTTAAAGCTGTTAGTCCGCATTATTTCAACATACTTTTTAAATGACCGTGTTTAACAGTGTCCAGCAATCCGAGTCGAAACAAGCAAACCACACCAAAAGAGCTCTTTAGCTCCGTCTAAATATTTGCATGTATAGACCATTTTGCAAGATGTAAACAACACTGGTCAAGAAGCACTTCCTGTTTCAGTTTAACACTACATAAAAGCTGGGATAAAATACAACCAACAGAACATATAAAACTGAATCAAAAAGTTAAACAAACATCTTTAAGATGTTTTCTTTAGATATGAAGTAAAGAAAACAGTTACAAACTGAAACAGGAAGTGTTTCTGGACCAGTGTTTTCTGGACCAAAATGGTCTATATGGGTATTTTGCAATAAACGTAAAATGTTGTTTCTATAGATATAATCAATTTTAATTCAGTAGTTTTATAATCCCATATTAGTTTTTTTTTTAAATTTATTTATTTGATTATGTTGTTTGCAGTGCTTCATGGAATTGTAGTTATTTCCCTCACTAAGCTGTTAAAGGATTAGTTCACTTTTAAAAAAAACTTTTGCTGATAATTTACTCACCCCCATGTCATCCAAGATATCCATGTCATTCTTTCTTCAGTCGAAAATAAATTAAGGATTTTGATGAAAATATTCCAGGATTTTTCTCCATATAATGGACTTCAACGGGAACCAAACGGTTCAAGGTCCAAAAGACACTTTCAGTGCAAACTGCAAACTGTTCAAAGGGCTTTAAACGATTCCAGACGATGAATAAGGGTCTTATCAAGCGAAACAATCGCTCATTTAATAAATAAATAACAAAGTTTACGTTTTATAAGCTCAAATGCTCGCCTTGCTCTTCTGTGTGACTCTCCTGTTCGAACTTGTTCATCAAAATGAACAAATATTTTTCTGAGTCAATTCGTTCATTTCATTGGTTGAATGAACCAAATGACTAAAAAAAAAAATTTTCATTTTGATGAACGAGTTCGAACAGGAGAGTCACGAACGCACATCACAGAACAGAGCAAGGCGACCATTTGAGCTCATAAAACTTTTTTTAAATGAGCGATCACTTCGCTTGATAAGACCCTTATTCATCGTCTGGAATCGTCTTTTTGACCTTGAACCGTTTGGTTACCAGTAAAGTCCATTATATGGAGAAAAATCCTGGAATGTTTTCAAAAACCTTAATTTCTTTTCGACTGAAGAAAGAATGACATGAGGGTGAGTAAATTATCAGCAAACGTTTTTTTGTTTGTTTTTTTTAAAGTGAACTACTCCTTTAGGAACACAGCCTTATACACCTTTGTATTTAAATTGGTCTGGCGCTGTTGCACTCTATTAGACAGCCTTATTTGAAAGAGTAAAACAACCAAACTCAAAAAGTTTTTAAAAGTTTATTGACCGACAGACAGACAGACAGAGAGATGCCTCTTCATTTCCCAGTCCTACGTGTTCAATTTCTTTGAATGCATTGTAATTTAGTAAATGTCACTTCATGTCACTCCAATTCAAATTCCAAATCCCTTTAAACACTCACGAATTGAAAGGCAGCCAATTCTTAAATTCAGAATTTTGCTCAATCCAGACCCTCAGCTGAGGTCCACTGAGAGAGAAAGCCTCAATAACCTTTTGGATCCCAAGCCAAGAAAAGCAACCCAAAGGGTAAATGGTCACAACTTCTTTAGTAATTAAAAGCCTCTTTTATATACGTTTAGCACTGCTTAGGTAATCAGTAATGGTTGTTTACAGGTCCAGGCACGTTCTGTTAGCACTGGATAGTAAATTAAAACGCAATTAAGCTGTACAATCATAAAGGACAAAATATTTAATGACCTTTGACCTAAGAAAAAACACTATCATTAAGCTTTAATGTGTAACCGTATGCTCACCGCCTGTGGGTTCCACTGCGAGGCTGCACGTATGGGACCAGCTCTAGCAGTAGGTGTACTGCACTCGGCCACTTGACCTGATTTCGGAAATCACAGCTCTGGGCTTCACATTCCTCAAAGGTGAACTGGTACAGACACCTGGAGTCCTCAAATACATTGTTCTGCTCCACTGGACACAACAGGGTCAAACATCTGACATGAATCAGTCT
This sequence comes from Pimephales promelas, assembly GCF_016745375.1. Next base: position 3,481,439 of record NW_024121199.1, on the reverse strand, counting down.
AGACAAAGCTTATGTAAATGTTATTTTCTAATCAGGCACCTCAGAGGGAGCCGGGATGTGCTGCAGATTCAGAATCCATTTAATTCCTTATAATAAAATCAATAAATCATCCAAACTCTACAATCTGTTCATTCACAGTATCTGTTTTAATTTTGTCTGTGTACCTGAAAGCAACATGCCCAAGTCCAGAAGAATGTTCCAGATTTTGGAAGCTATTGACCTGTTCTGGATAAACTCACAACGATCCATCAGCCATTCCACAAGCTCCTGACCTGTACATGTCCTCCTGAGAATATGCCAGATGAGAACAGGAAAAAGAAGAAAATGTTACAGGAAATGACAGCCATGATTTTATTAACCAAAATAAAACAATTATATAAATGTTTATGCTTTCATTAAACAATACCATAGGGTGATATTTTGCTGATTTTTTTTTAAAGGAAAGACGACGATTCATGAACTAGTTACACCCTTTTTGCTCATTTTGAATTGGAGAAGGATTGTTAAAATTATTGTTAATGTGACTTGGTAAATAAACTGGTAAATTCCAACCAGTATCTCAATTGTATGTTTCAAATTGAATTCGTGTAATATTTCATTAATGAATGATATACTGTAAATCCAATTTAATTAGTGACTTAAAACAGTGGTAAATCAGAAATAAATCTCCAATCTTAATCCAATAATATGTTTACAATCCTTTTGTTTATTTAACCCTAAAACTGTATTCTGGACAAACGTGGGCAAAATAGTTTTGACTTGTTTTTAAAAAATACTTCCCTCGATCTGAGCGGTACAAGACTTGGCTACTTTTCCTAAGTTTGCCTCCTGAACACACACATTTTTTTTGGACTCAATTCTACAATGTTAAGTGTGTGAAAAAAAAACTCCTTAATCTCGTATTTGGGTCAAAAATGGGCACCCATAGAAATGATATTCTAAAATAAGCCAAAATAACACACCAGGTGACAGCAGAGTCACTTCATCTTTAGGTTTTAGCTCGAAGAACTTATTGGAATGATATTTTAATGTAGTTAAAAAATTTACAAAATAAAACATTAAAATAAGCATAATTTAAATAGAATATATGGTACTTTTTGAAGTAAAGAAATTCAAAAATACCCCCAAAAATAAAAAACCACACCATAAATGGATAGACAAAACTTTATCGAAGACAGTGATATAACATTTATAATAAATAAAAATTAGCATTACACCTGAGTGCTCTGTGCCCACATTTGTCCACAATTACAGGATTAAGGGCTATAAAGTGAATACGGTTTGAGGGCAACTTTAAATTAAGTTTAGTTTTACATTTCAGATTTTCAGTGTGGCGTCAGATTTTTGGACCCAACTTTTTGTGACACAATCCATTGTTCTTCTGAAATAAGGAGGCAAAGTCCTCACTGTCCTTTTTTTTTGGAAAATTATGTTTCAATTTTACTTAATGTTGATACATTTTCAGGTAAAATAAATAAACATTACTTACAATATCAAGAAAACAACAACCAAAATGATTCTATTTTGATTCTATTACTATGCGGGAACCACCGGAACTTTATGTAAAAGGTCAGAAATTCCGAACAATGCAGAAATGCTTTCACACTAGAAACAAACCAAAACTTTTTTCAGTTTGATCCGGACCGAGACTACCTCTTTTTGTTGGACCAAATTTCATCTGCTTGGTCCGGACCATGGTCTGAGGTAGGTTTCAAACCTGTAATTTTGATTCGGACCAAACTGAAAAGTCCGAAAGTCCGGACCAAACAAGGTATTAGACTTAGAGAAAAGGCCCTAAGTCAGTCCCCACTATCATATACACTACATATTTTAACTGCTTATAATAATACTACACTTACCTATATTCCTTACATTGAAGTTACTATGAAGATAATGATAACTACATTCTCACTTCCACGCCAAAAGATGAGAAAATTCTATTTCGGTGTGCAGTTATGTCATCTGTTGCTTTAAATGTTTAAGGTCTTTAAAGTCAGTTGAATTTTGATTGGCTGTCAATGTTTTTTTCCATCAACAGCTGGAAAAAAAATTGTATTGAAAGTAATTCCAACAATATATTTATTCTATACCTGTAGATGTGGAGTGGACTCCTATTTTGTTATATAATTAGATTATTAAAACTTTATAGTCATGATGCTTGGTTTGAAAGGGCCTTAAGGCTAACTGGCAAACACACAACATTGCAATGAAACTTACCTGATGATTCTTGCCAGTTTAATATGTGCTTTCCAGTTATCCTGGCAATTGGATAAGAAAGCATTCCTCAGAGCTCGGCCGGCACATGGCACATTATTCACGCAAGCCTTCACAACACATAGAGAACAATCTTAATCAAGATAAAGTGGAAAGATTTAAAATTGTCAGGACATAAACAGGATGAGATGGTCAGAATTTAACAAAATATAAAAAATATTTGCCTGCGTGGCCTCAAAATTTAGAACATAAACTTGTGCATCTATCTACACTACATAGTCCAGGTGATAGGTGCAAAATTCCATGTGATATGTTCACTTTCTAATATGATTCTCATGATGTACTCATCTTAACAATTACATAACCTAAAACAAGTGCTGACAACATCCCCAACCTCTCCATCAAGAGAATTGTACTTGACACTATTAAACAACCAGATTTTCAAGTCATTGAAGGACTGAGGGTATCGACGGGAGATAAATACCTGATTTACCTTGTGTCTAGTCTGTCCGGCATTTGAACAGCGGATGGACACGGGTGGCTGCTTCTGAGATATAATCTAGCATAGAGAGAAAGAGGTTAAACATCTGAAAAACAATACAGCTTTGTGTCCTGAGACAATGCACTTTTTCAGCTGTTTCTTATCTTAAAACAGCTGCTATGACGATTACATGAAATATTAATTCATTGCAGACAGTATATCTAGCTTTTCCAATTAAATCAAAACAAAACATCACTTTGTTAAAAGGTCAGAGAGGTTGCATCCCCCTAGGTTAGAACATGTACAGATTACAAAAAGAAATAACCGTATAAGCAATAAAAGCTTTGTTACATTGTCAAAACAGGGTGCTGTGCCTCAAAAGAAACCAGCGTTAAAGGAGTATTTCACCCATTTCAACATTAATCTTTATTGAAAGTGGATCATAGTCGAAATGTAAAATAATTTTTGAATTTGGTGCCCTCTTGACCGAGAAAAGACCGAGAAAATATCCGAGGGGCACATTTCTGGACTTAATAAGATAAACACATAAAATTAATAGAAATACATAAATAAACAAATAATCTGGCACCATAGGGTCATATATATATATATATATATATATATATACACAGTATATATATATATATAATTAACTGTTGGCAAACTAAGATTGTTTGTAGAATTTGTCAAATTCTTATTTTTACCTGGGTGCGCTTTCCCATACTGTTTCCTTGTGTAAGCAGTTGGAACATTTATTAAACATGTAGAATACTTTCCAGAGCATTACATATAGTATTATAAATTCAGACGTTTGTGATATATAAAAAAATAAAACATAAGATTATCTTTTTTAAATTAGATTGAACACGGAGCAGTTTTTTTCCTGTGAGTGAGACTGGAAAACCCGTAGTGGATTACAGCGGAGTGATAACAGAACGCTTAGAGTGCAGAGAGGAACGGGCTTTTGCTCCAGTCCTGGCTTTGCGTCCGTGCCGTTAGGAGCTAAGCTCTAGATTAGTATATTTTTTAACTAATTTAAAACTAGTCGATCACGAGTGGCTCATCAGGTAGATCTATAGATAAACTCATCTTTCAGGGATTTGACCGGCCAGATTCACAGTTCAACGTGAGAAATTGGGGGTGTGGCGTGAGAGCGTGAGAATTGGCTCAATTTTGCGTGAAACTCACGCTCAATGCGTGAGAGTTGGCAACCCTGCGAATCATGTGTTTGACTAGAGATCTACGGCATTAGACGCTATGCTGCTGCTGCGTCTCAATAAAGATTCTAGAGCGTTTTTTTTTTGTTTTTTTTTTGCCGATTCAGATCAACTTCAAAAAGGAGGACAAATGAGTGTCCGGCTTGAGGCTGCGCCGGATGCCGGACACGGAGCTTAAAATCCGGACTGTCCGGCCAAAATCCGGAGGTATGGCCACCCTAAAGAGGACGGTGCGAGGCAGGTGGCGTGAGTGATAACGAAAGAGACCTGTGAGGCGCGCGGCGGTCTCATGTCTCTCACGGAGGAGCGAAAGCAAAAAATGAGGAGCGACTGAGAGAGAAGCAGGCCTGATTTTATGATGTGTTTTTTTTTTTTTTTCTGTTGTGTGTAACGTTACAGCAGTCGTCAATGAGGGGCTACTGGCTTATACTTTCATTTTCTATTTGTCCATTTTACTATTAAAATGTTTAAATGTTCGCCAGTTCTCGTCTCCTTCTTCCCACAACAACAAACCCCGTTAACGTTACATTGGCAGACTCATTAGTGAATTACTCCTCGTTTGTATTTGTTTCTATATGGTGAATTACTGCATGATACCTGGATGTTCAGTCAGGCGAAACTAGGATGGCTCACATCATAACACAAACATCCGTGTGCTCGTCTGATTCAGAGATTTTGTTCAGGAGAAATTGCCATCATTGAAATTCTACGTAGCAGACGGACTCTATCTGTGTCCGTAGTTCACAGCGAGAGCACGGGCACCAGCAGTCCGCCTCAGCTCGAGCCAATCCGGGCTTCTCAACCGACAGGCAGCCGCCTCCTGTTCCTCTATCAGCCTCAGCTGCTCTTCACTATACTGTGGCTCGTAAAGATAGCCACGAACATCAGATTTGAGCAGCAGAATTACAAAATCCTCTTCTTCCATTTCATGTTTAGTTTCTTCCGTCATTGTCATACTTCCTATCTCCACAGCGCTTGTTAGCTTAGCTTCCAAACAAGATGGCTAATATATTGATTCAGTATCTGCAAGTGAAGTCCCGCCCACTGATCTCTAATAGGCCTGTGGGGTCTCACACCTCTTGAATAATAATGAGCTCATGCTTGTAGTTTCTACACTTTTTAAAGAAATGTGACTTCCTGCTCATTATGATGCAAAATGGCGATTTTTACGTCATAATAAGCAGGAAGTAATACACTTAAATACTTATTTCTCCCATCTCAGGGGAAAATAAGGGAATAAACCATGACCATTAAAAAATATGACTGGGTTTCTAAAGATACAAAGCTTAATGCAAATGGGTGAAGTGTCCCTTTAAACAAAGTGACGCAGCCTGATTGTCCATTACTTAATGTGTATTTTAGCTAATAGACTCATGAGGGATGTTGGGGAAACACACAGTGAAGTCATTTTTGTAGTCAGTGTAAACAGCAGCTCTTAACCCCCATGTCTAGAATTTGTGTTGAAGAAACCATAAAAAGACAGGTGCCATTACATGAAGGGATCAGCAAAACATCATGAAATGAAAGCTCTCTTTGAATAAAATACTCAATTTAATTTTGATGAAAAGTATTTTCCTGTTGTCTAAAATAGACAAATGTAATATTTAGGCTACATAATGCTGCATTACATAGTATTCGGGTAGTTGAAAATATATTTCAAGTAAAAACAACTGTACAATACTTCTTTTTGTACAGTCCCTCATTCATTATAATTTTTAAACATTCAGTTTTAAGAACCCACTTTAATTGATCAAAAAATAATAATTCGGTGTGCGTTTCCCAAACACACACACACACCAGGTTTCAACTTTGATAATAATAAGAAATGTTTTGTGCAGCAAATCAGAATAGAATGATTTCTAAATGATCATTTGACAGTTAATGGCTGCTGAAAATTCAGGAATAAATTACATTTTAAAATATACTAAAAGAGAAATTAGTCATTGTAAGAATTTAAACACTTAAAAAAATCTTACCAACCCCAAATGAATAGTGTGTACACTAATATATATATATATATATATATAGACAATTATTCATACATGTACACAAAAACAAAACAAAAATGTATTCGTCATCTAAGATTTGAGTCACAGTGTACTCACAATTATAATATTAAATTATTATAGTTATACATAGTTTTAATGTTTTCTTGCTTTTTAACCGTACCTTACAATCATTCACTTTATATTTAAGGTTTAAAATCCCACCCAACAGGTTTCCCTTCAACCAATCTCATATTACAGCCTGACCAATGCAATGAATTAGTTTCAGCTGCTCTCAAAGTCACTATTGTAAGCAATATGCAAAACAGTCTTTAAACAAATTTTACACGTTAATGCTCTGGCACTAGTACAGTGTATAAAAGTCAGTTTTAAAATACACTTACAGCTTCCAGGTTCTTCCTAAACTGAGAGTCATTCCTCAGTAAAAGAGGATCAGTTCTGCTGCTCCTGTGATCTTCAAGAACTTTACTTATGAGACCCTTAACAGGCGGACTCTCATCCACCACGTCCATGTCCAGGACAAGTCAGCACAGGTTGGAGGACAAAAGCTCGGACTCCTAACGTTACATAGAAATCAATGACGGATGTTTATCAACGGGTGCGCAAATGAAATCAATACTCGTCTATAACCAGTAAAAGCGCATTACATGTTTACAGACTCCATACATCGTGACAATGGCAGACACGTGAGTCAACATAGGTGCGGGGTTGAGAAAGGTATGTCACGTGACTTGAGTGGGCTGTACCTATGAGATCACTGATACTGATACTGATACACACACGAGCTACAATTTCGATTGTAAGCAAAGATTGTAATAAAATGCATTCGTCAACTCCCTCACTCTGGAAATTTATTTACTCCAAAAGGGAAATTCTTTTGGAGTTCTATAATTGATAACATTCAATGGAGAAAACATGGTTACTACCATTTACAGTAAATATTGCATACCCAATAAAATGCATTTTAAAATTCTGCATAATATATAGGCCTACCCTTGTAAATACACTGTTATCCAGATACTGTGATTTAGCTGATTTATGTTCCTTCTGTAATACTGAAATTGAAGACGTCTGTCATTTTTGTTTATTTTTTATTTTTTTATTGTAGTTTCATACATTTCTGGGAATGATTTGGGATCTTATAGTTTTTTTCTAAAGTTAAAATGAATGGTAGTCTTTGCATCAACGATATCATTTTTATTTATTTATTTTTTTTGAATGTCCAAACAAATTAGAATCTACTGTTAACTTCATACTTGTGGCAAAATTTTACTTTCACAAGCAAAGATTTCTTATGAAAATGATATTTATGATTAATGATATTTAATCAAATCTATTAGAAAAATGTATCTGATAATAGAAAATGTTTTTCTTTTCTGAAGAAATATGATGAGATATTTCATGTACAATGATGATTAATAGCCTATCTGTTTGCTGTTTTGTTTTGTTTTATTGTTTTTGTTTTTTTACTTTTTTTCTCTCTTTCTTATTTCCCTTTTTATTCTGCTTGTGCAAAAATGAACCTGTTCAAAATATACATTGTTGGAAATGATATCCAGATAGGTGCATGTTTGCACTATTGTTAAACAACTAATGAATAAAGATAAATAAATAAATAAATAAATAAATAAATACTACAAAAACGTATCTAGTGTAAGCATCATGACATGAAGTAGGTACTTTGATAACAATCTGCATTACACCTGCAGTGCAGTCATTGTTATTTACGGTGTGAAACGTAAAATATGTATTTCTGTCTGTATTCGACTTGAAAACAAATAATAAATGACATATAAATGACAATGCGTTTATTAATCGATCAGAGAAGGAAATAAATGGTTACTTTGTGTGCTCACATGCGCAGAATTACGTTCTCCGAGCGCGACCATATATGGGCCTACGACAGTTATTCTTAATTGTGACATCACGAAGCTTAAAGGTGAGACTTGTCTTGTAACTCTCATTTTGCTCAGCTAAATCTGCAGCTAAATTACGATAGCGATGGGTCAACGTAGCTCTCGTTGCAAAGAGGAAAAGACTTTGGAAATGTGCATTTCCATGGTTCACCGCCGAAATCTTTCACCAGTTTGGTGGAAGCCCACCCACATTCAGTTGGTGATGGTTGGAGAAGAGAACGTGAATGGGGGAATGAAGAAAACGAAAGCCCCGTTCACACTACACGCGATTTTGTCGTCACAGGTCGCTTGTGGCTGCGCTGGAGGGCGTTCCCCACTACTGGTTGCCGTTAATGTTTGTGAGTGACATTCACGGAAGTCTATGTTAGACAACAAATACGTTTTATTGCCGCTACAAACAAATATTTTGCAAGGAAAAGTCTAAATATAAATGGAATCAGTACATAAAATGCATAATATTAAACATGAACGAGAAACAGTGAGTGCTCATTGCCATCGCGGCAATTTAACTGCAGCAAACGGGCAAATACCAGTCTATCTGGGTTCCCTGAAACCATTCAGTCACGGAGTCAGTACGATGAACACCACTGTATGTGCTACACGGAGATGCTAAAATTAGCTTCTTGTTCAACTTGCCTCGGTCAGAGTGACGCGCTCCACTGACTTCACTCCTATTGGTTGTCGCTCGCGAAAATCGCCCTTCATTTGCATAAAGTTAAACATTTCTCAACTCTGTCGCGTCGCTGGACACGCCCACCGGTCGCCAACGGTCGCTGTCGCCGGAAAGTCGCCCGCACGATCGCGTCGCTTGGTCGCGTGTAGTGTGAACGGGGCTTAAGGAGGACACCTCTAAAAAGAAAAAGAGGTTCAGGTTGTGGAGATGGACCTGTTGTTGGAGAGCTGGACAAAAATACAGCAGGAAGACCAACTCGGTGTAAGGAAAAGGCTCAAGACGCAGAAGTACCAACTGGAAGAATTCCTGATGGTAAGTAATTGTATTAACTGCCCTAATAACGTTAGAAAGTCATGAAAAAAAGACATGACAACTTATTATTATGCAATTAGTTATTTATTTTGTTAGAAATTATGAATTTCGGTTTGTTTGTTTATCAGTCTCATAGCAATGCTCAACATAATGTTAACTTACAGGCAGGCGAAACCCATTCAAAAGTTGGTGTTTCGAAGAGTAAATAACTCAGTGTTTTCTTGCCACAGAGACGTGAGAAATATATATAGCCTAACGTTATATGTTATATTATATGTACTATGAAATGTTTACTGTGTGTAATTCATGTTCTGAATATGTTGCTTAACGGTAGACTTAAATCTTTAAAGATTGTTGGATAATAAAATTTGCCACTAAATTAGTTTAGTACGGTTATAGGCCTATGTTCAACCTCGAACAGCACATGTTGTCCATCTCTCAAAAAAGATTTTGTGACATAGTTTAAATAGTAAAACATTATCTGAAAAACACCCAGCCTCTTCGCTAAATATCACACAAAATACCATTGGTATGCTACTTCCGCCACGTGACCGAAAATTGCACCCACTTTATTTTGATATGAATTCAACCTCTAAGAAACACATTAAAATAACAAGTATGTGCGTTAGCTTGCTGCCACACAAATTATGAATCTATTTTTTTTTCTTTACTTAAAAAAAACATTCAGACCTTTTTTTCTTAAATAATTGAATGGATGCTATATTTTAAACTCTTCGCATAAATAAAACAAACTGAGGTTTCTACCTTTATTTCATGATTTTTCATGTTCATCACTATTTCAAAATAAAGGTCTACATGCCTTAGGAGTATGAAAATATTCTTATTGCAAACTGATATGATATATTACCACTCCTCTGTAATTTACTTTGAAAATCAATCACTAAATCTGGAAACTAGAGATTGTAAGTTTTCAAATGATATATAGTTTGTCAAGATTGGTTTAGGTTTAGTATAGTATATTACTGTTTTAAAAATGTAATGGATTTGGGCCCAACGGTGGGTTTGTGACACTTGAGAATCTAAAAGGCTCCAAAAAATAAAATAATAATTAACTAATTATATGCTGACTCTGCAATTCATAATTCATGTTATTTGATTTTAACATCTTTCCTCTCTTTAGTTCAGCGTTTTCTACAGCAAGTCATCTGTAGTGTAGAGAATCAAAATCATCAGGAACCTTCAACCAGTGATCCTGAAATCCTTCAAGCAGCGGAAGAACACCTTGCTGTTCACCCTGATACTGATGTCTTCCAATCTCTAGTATGCACTACAATGTCTCTCAGACTTCAGTAGACACTGCATCAAACTGGGAGTGCTGATATCGCCCAGACTCAAGTCTGTCAAACCGTGTCCAACTGGAGCATCGATGCCGGCCTGATCGTCACCGCATCGAACTGCTGTGATGATGTCGCCCAGACTCTAGTTCGCACCACGTCTGACTGGAGCTTTGATGCCTACCTGACTCCAGCATGCACCACGTCAGACTGTAGCATTGACTTCACCAAGACTCCTGTACACACTGCATCAAACTGGAGCACAGGCGTCTCCCAAACTCCAGCACGAACAGCGTGAGACTGGAGCACTAACGTCACACAGACTCCAGTACGCACTGTGACTCCAGCACAAACAGCGTCAGACTACATCATCCAGACTCCAGCACGAACAGTGTCAGACTGGAGTGCTGACATCTCCCAGACTCCAGTCCGTCGCACCCCTTCTGACTGGAGCATCGATGCCACCCAGGCTCAAATACACACCACTGATTGGAACGCCAATGTCACCCAGACTTCCGTAGGCACTGCGTCAAACTGGAGCATCGGTGTTGGCCAAACACTAGTTAGTCCCACAGAGGGTCTTGTTTCACCTCTGATTAGACAACTGTAGAATTCTGAAAAGAAAACTGTGGGTAAGTTTACTGCCACAATAATACAATACGCACACACACAAACACACACATATTTTATACTATATCAATCAATTTTATTATCACTTAATTATTTAAACAAAAATTTGGAAATATGCTGTTTAAAATAGTTGTCTGATGATGTAAAGCATCACCCTGCTGGACATTGCACCAGTGTATGATATTTCATGAAAAACTAATCTTTTTAAAAGGCATCAATTCCTGCCACTATGTGATCGGTGACAAGCTGAATGAAGGGGCCTTTGGATCTGTCTATGAGGGAAGTCGACTGCTGGATGACTTTAAGGTTCCTTTTTTACTTACAATATCTAGCTAGCAGATTGATCATCTGGATTTGATTAATATTACCTGAAGATTTATTAATTGTAAATCATTTTTCAACAAATCTCAATTTATTGTTTTGTTTATTAGGTGGCAGTGAAAATTGTCACAAAGACTGAGGATGTAGAATACATCAGTATTGTAAGTAGGCTGTGCCCTCTGTTTTTCTCTGTTGTCTTTTCAATTTAACCCTTTAAGTGCCCCCCGCCCCTCCCTTTTATAGACATGAAAATGCACATTCCAAACTCAAATAGTTGTAATTCAAGAATGCTTTTGAATATATCTATGATTGGTTTTGTTTTAAAGACATTAGGCAGATTTTTGTAGAAGTGAAATAAATTAAGAAAATGAAACAGAAAAAAAGTTATAGAAGTTTGAGTTTATGAAAATGACCTGACTAATTAGGGAAACCACATCCTTCTAACCAAAATAAAAAAATTGTATTTCCTCTAGCCATGCCATTCCAAGCCCCTCCCACTAGAGGTTGCACTGCAGAGCCTTGCCAACAGAGGCCCCAGTGTTCCGGAAATAATCCAGCTACTGGATTGACAGGGGCAGAACGACTATTATATTATGGTGCTGGAGCGCCCCACACCCTGCGAGGACCTGTTTGGTTTTGCGGAAAGCCACTGAGGCAGCATTGATGAAGGTCTAGCTTGTGTCGTCATGCAGCAGGCAACACAAGCTGCATACATGTGTTGCCTCCGTGGTGTTTTACACCGCAATATCAAACTGGAGAATCTGTTAAGAGTAGGTGGAAGATTGTCCAGGACTACAATGCCCGAAGTGAGCAAACACCCAGTCATCCTGTGTAAAGATCAGTACATCTCCATGTTAATTCTTAAAAATGTTCATGAACAGACAAGGCATGGTGGGAGAATTTACATCCTCTCCAAATTGAGAGCAAAGTTCTGGGTCACTCATGCCAATGCTGCAGCAAGAAAAATCTTGTCAAGTTTTACTTTTTGCTAACGTCACAAAGAAAATTGTGTGATCAAAAAATGGCTGATCTTCCCAAAGAAAGGATTACTCCAGACTTACCTCCATTTACTAATGTGGGAGTGGACTATTTTGGGCCCATTGAGGTAAAACAAGGACATTCCTATGTGAAACGTTATGGAGTTATCTTTACATGCAAGGCCAGCAGGGCAGTTCATTTAGTAGTGGCACACTCATTAGGCACAGACTCTTGCATCAGTGCTATTCGTCGATTCATATGCCGAAGAGGACCTGTAGCACACTTTCGCTCAGAGAATGGCACAAATTTCACAGGAGCAGAGAAGGAGCTAAAAAGAGCAATTGCAGAGTTAAACAACAAATCAATTGAGAAAGCTTTAATACATGACATCATCAAGTGGACGTTCAACCTACCTACAGCTTCACATCATGGTGGTGCTTGGGAAAGCATGATCAGACTGGTCAGAAAGGTCTTAGTATCTGTTTTACATCTACAGGCTTTATCTGATGAAACCTTAGTCACAGTCTTTTGCGAAGCCAAAACAATCTTGAATGACCGACCAATTACAAGATTTTCTGAGGATGCTAATGATTTAGAAGCCCTGACACCTAACCATCTTCTTACTTTGAAAAGGAAACCGATTTTGCCTCCATGCCTGTTTCATCAAAAAGACCAGTACGTAAGACGAAGATGGAAAAAGGCTCAGTATCTTTCAGATTTATTCTGGAAAAGGTGGACAAAAGAGTCCACCTTTAACGAGAGTCTTGTTACTCTACAGGAGAGACAAAAGTGGAATAAAACAAAATGTAATCTTACAGTTGGAGATATCGTTTTGGTTGCGGATGCTACAGCACCATGAAATTCTTGGATGATTGGAATTATTAAATCCTTTCCGGACAAATCAGGCATAGATAGATCTGTGCAAATCAAAACCATTACAAACATAATTGAGAGACCAGCGACAAAATTAGGCTTATTGGTAGAACAGTCAATGTAAAAGTGAACAAACACAACAAATAGGGGTTTACTTGTTCGTTTATTTGTTTGTTGTTTTTATTGTAAGATGTTTTTGTTGTATTTATGTCTCCATACATGTTTATGTTTATAATTGTTATGTCTTGTAGTGCCATGAACAATTAGGGCCCGGTTGTGTTGGAGCCATTCTGTGTATTGGGATGGGTTGGTGATGTGTTCTGCCACAAGTCTACTTAAGACATTGGGTAATTAGTGCAGGTGTGGCGCACAGCGAGGTGCATGGTTTTTGACCGTGAGGCACGGCGTGTAATTATGGAGACTGACTTGAGTTAAGTTAATGTTGAATAAATGTTTTATTTTTCGCTATGTTAATAAATGGATTGGCATATCCGACGTTAAGTTCAGACTTTTGAAAGTTTATTATTTTATTTAATTTAATTATTTAAGCCACAAGGAAACAGCACACCCGAAACACGCCTGCAAAACGACTTAAATGTGCGCCAACACTGGGTGACATTGGTGTTCCAATCAAAAGTGGTGTGTATTTGAGCCTGTATTTGAAGTGGTGCGACAGACTGGAATCTGGGAGATGTCAGAACTCCATCTCCAGTCGGACATGATGCGTACTTGAGTCTGAGAGACGTTAGTGCCCTAGTCAGAAGGCGTGCGATGGACTGGAGTCTGGGAGATGTCAGCACTCCAGTCTGACGCTGTTCATGCTGAAGTCTGGATGATGTAGTCTGATGCTTTTCGTGCTGGAGTCAGGCCTGCATCAATGCTCCAGTCTGACGCTGTGCGTACTGGAGTTTGGGAGACGTTAGTGCTCCAGCCTGACACGGTGCGTACTGGAGTCTGTGTGACGTTAGTGCTCCAGTCTGACGCTATTCGTGCTGGAGTCTGGGAGATGCCTGTGCTCCAGTCTGACGCAGTGCGTACTGGAGTCTGGGTGACATTGGCGTTCCAATCAGAAGTGGTGTGTATTTGAGCCTGGGTGGCATCGATGCTCCAGTCAGAAGGGGTGCCACAGACTGGAGTCTGGGAGATGTCAGCACTCCAGTCTGACGCTGTTCATGCTGGAGTCTGGATGATGTAGTCTGATGCTGTTTGTGCTGGAGTCAGGCCTGCATCAATGCTCCAGTCTGACGCTGTGCGTATTGGAGTCTGGGAGACGTTAGTGCTCAAGTCTGACGCTCTTCGTGCTGGAGTCTGGGAGACGCATGTGCTCCAGTTTGACGCAGTGCGTACTGGATTCTGGGTGACATTGCCATTCCAATCAGAAGTGGTGTGTATTTGAGCCTGGGAAGCATCGATGCTCCAGTCAGAAGGGGTGCCACAGACTGGAGTCTGGCAGATGTCAGCACTCCAGTCTGACGCTGTTCGTGCTGGAATCTGGATGATGTAGTCTGACGCTGTTCGTGCTGGAGTCAGGCCTGCATCAATCCTTCAGTCTGACGCTGTGTACTGGAGTCTGGATGATGTCGTCTGACGCTGTTCGTGCTGGAGTCAGGCCTGCATCAATCCTCTAGTCTGACGCTGTGCGTACTGGAGTCTGGGAGACGTTAGTGCTCCATCTGACATGGTGCGTACTGGAGTCTGTGTGACGTTAGTGCTCCAGTCTGACGCTCTTCGTGCTGGAGTCTGGGAGATGCCTGTGCTCCAGTCTGACGCAGTGCATACTGGAGTCTGGGTGACATTGGCGTTCCAATCAGAAGTGGTGTGTATTTGAGCCTGGGTGGCATCGATGCTCCAGTCAGAAGGGGTGCGATGGACTGGAGTCTAGTTTTGCACGGTGCACCGATACTTCAAAAGTATCGCGATACTCGGAAATTAAAAACCTCATGATACCTAAATTTATTAGTATCGATACTTTTATGAATGACCGCGACCCAGATTTGTAAGAGACGTATTTCATGTTGGTGTGTGCCACGCACGCTTCCAGTCTCTCCCTATGAACGTCTGTGTTTCTCCTCACGCATGCAGCAAAGAAGCTGCAGCTGTCCTGAGACAAACACTAGCGCGAGACGGCTGCATGCGCGAGCACACGTGATACAGTGGCCGCTTGTCAGTAGCGGAGTGGCAATCAGGAGAGTCGGATCTTTTCCCGGTGGGCTGGTGGTGTTTCGAGGCCGCGAGGGCCGGTCTGATAGTTATACATTGCACGTTATTAGCAACACAATTCAGAGGTCTCTGCAACGGCGATAGTTTGAAGCGCGCTTCCTTGTGAAGACGGTGCGCGACTGCGCGAGCCGCAAAAGACACGACTGTATCCAACTGATAGCAGCGAAAAAGCATAGTCCCCGCACACCAATGCAAAAAGTAGTACACCAAGGGACCAGACAGTCGCTGGCTTCCCATGGTATTCGCCCTTCTCCTCATATTCCAGGGGACAGTATTGATCAGTGCCTGGA